>PPHD01016017.1:0-15778 GCA_002909625.1 Bambusicola thoracicus
TGCAGCTCTGTGCCCCACTGGAGTCCAGCCCGACGGCCCCGGTCCTTCTGTGCCGATGCTTCCTTCTGGAGGAGATGGTGAGGCTGCCCGGACGCGGGGAGCAGGGCACAGAGCGGCCTTACATCCCCATTGCTAATCAACCCATCGCCGTGCGCTCGCTTGCAGGGTTTTATTAGGAACAGTGCGGCAGCATGCAGGGCTCACTGTCCCAGGGCTGGCTCCCCCAGGCCCGGCACAGGGCTTCTTTGGTCTACGGCTGAGTCTTGTGCATACACAACAGTCTGTGCTGCGGCTGGTGGCCGCTCCCCATGCAACACACTGGCTGCTGTCTGTGCCTCATCCAGCGCACCCTGCAGCCGGTCCTGCACCGCGGGGCCTGCAAAACCACAAAGGCCGGGCTGAGCGCAGCCTTGGCTCAGCACAGGGAGCTCAGTGCCTGCCTTGCTCCTCACCTCCTGCCTCCGCCGCCGGCCTCGGCTCACCGCTCGCCTCCGGTCTCCGTTTCAGCACAGGCGACCGCCGCAGACGGAGGGGGATCGTGGCAGCTGGGGGAACGCAAGCATGGTAAGGCGTGGGGACAACGGGAGGCGTGAGGCACGAAGGCCGCGCTTCCCACTCACTTCCCAACTCCGCCAGGCACTCTGGCTCCCTGAGCTGCTCCTCGTGGACCGAGACAGCCCGGCGGGCCCCGAGCACAGCCAGCCGTGGCGTTAGCCGGTTGTCTGCAATGGGAGACGGTGTCAGAGGGCAAAGCAGAGGCTGAGGGGAACGCCACGGCGGCCACCGAGGGTCGGTGGTGCTTCGGGTACCTTCAGCAGCAGAGCAGGGCGATGGGGGCAGCGCGGTGCCGGCGGTCGGCTCCCCGATGTGGCTCCTGCCCGGCCGCGGCAGGCTGCTGCTCCAGGCCTCGCGGCACACCGGCTGCCCGCTCTGCTCGGGGCCGGCTGAGCAACGCCGGAGCTGCTCACGGCCCAGCCCCGTCAGCTCAGCGTTCAGCTGCCGCCCCAGTGCCTTCCAGGCCGGGCTGGGCTCCGATGGACCCCGCAGGGATGCATCTGTGGGGCAGAGCGTGACCCCAATGGATGGGTCCACCGCGGGGCGATGGCTCTCGGGTTGGGCGTCCTCACCTTGCCCCGTCCCACTGCTGGCCCACCTACCTGTGGACACGGAGTGCGTGCGAGCCTTCAGAGACGGTGGGGAGTCCGCAGAGCTGTCCACGATGTCCCCTGCAAATACAGGCCAATGGCTTCAGGGTGCGGAGCTCATCAACCCATGGCCAACTCAGGGCATGCACGTGAGGGCTCTCAGGGTGGCCCCCAGGGATAGAAGAAGGCCCCTCACCATCCGAACCCGCCTTCTTGATCTCACTGTCTTTGCTCTACAATAAAAAGGAAAGGCAGTGACAGATAGAGGATGTGGGAGGAGGGATGTGCAGTCCAATACAGAGCACAGGAGCCCAAGGGATGGTCCTCCCCAAGGGGGGGGTCGAGTGACGGGACGGTGGCCACAGGCAGTGACAGCACTGCTCTGTGTCATCTGCCCCATGGGGCCACCACCTCCACTACCCGTGTGGGTGTGGGCTCTGCCCAGAGGAAGCTCCAGCCTCACCTGCTGCTTCTTGCTCTCGATGACCAGGCCCTTGGTGACACCCATGCGGTGCAGCATGACGTGGACACGCTGCTCGAAGGAATGGGGCAGCTCCCCGTCGCTCTTCTCCAGGTGCCTCTTCTGCAGGGCAGCAAGATGGTGGCAGGACAAGAGGTGCATGGGTCTATTGGGGGTGCCAGGGGCACCAGGTACTGCTCAAGGGTCCTCACGCCCCCACCCTATCCCACCTCCTCAGGCACAGCACGGGGTGCAACCAAGGCTCATCCAATGCCCCACCACCACCACCACTGGTGATGGCAACAGCACCTGGCTCAGTGACAGTCATCCAAAGGGACATTTTGGGACCCGGCTGGAGCAATGCTTACCTTGTCCTGCCTGACCCCCAGCGCCTCCTCATCCTCCCCAGGCAGCAGGATGAGGGACTGGGATTTGCCCTCCCTCGAGTACTTGGGCCTGATCCTGCGGGCAGCCTCGGGGGTCTGGCTGTGCTCAGGCTCGGCGCTGAGCGCCCCCTCCTCAGATTTGCTCAGAGCTTTGCCCGGCTCGCCCGCCTTGCTGGGAGCCCGTAAAATGTCACTGAGCATCGACCGCCTGCTCCTGGGGGCCGCTGCACTGCCCTCGGGCTCCTTCTCACACCGGGAGCTCCGGCTGGATTTGGGCTTCTTGAAAGCAAAAAAGTTCCCAATTTTCTTCTTGAGGGTGCGGGAGCTGGACGATGCCAGAGGGGCTGAGCCCGGGCTGCTCTCCAGCACCGTGGGGCTGCTGGAAGAAGCATAGGGAAGGTCAGCACAGGGCTGCGTTTACCCTCATAGCCCCCTAAATGATGAATCCGAGACCTGAGCCACCACCATCTCACCAGGTGCCGCCACCACCATCCCCACCTCCACATGTCACCACCACAGCCCTTTCCCAACCCCTCTGCCCATGGAAACACCCCCGGGGGATGTGAGCTCTGCCCCACCGGGTGCCTGCAGCGTGCCGTGCCATTTCCCCGGCACCTCTTCAGCACTCAGCCAGCACAGCAGGTGAACACAGCCCAGAGCACACAACATGGTCCGCAAGGGCACCGTGCACAGGGATGGATGTGTGCTGGGACCCAGCTGAGGGCTGCAGCCACACCCCCGGCTTACGGCAGCTCCTCGGTGATGAGCCTCTTGGTGAAGAAGTCCTCCAGGCCCTCATCCACGCGGGTGATGCTCCTGTCCTCACTGTTCTCATGGGCCACAGGCTGCACCTGCAGGCAAAGCACCGCCTTCAGCCACGGGTGGGGGCTTTAAGCCCTGACATCAGCCAGAAACCCCAGTGCAATGAGGTCAAATAATCATTAAGGTTGGAAAAGACCACTAAGATCATCAAGTCCAACCCCAACCCATCCCCCCAACGTCCCTCAGTGCCACATCTACCCCCCCCTTGTGGAGCCACCAGCTCCTAAGGAGGCTCTCCGGGCACTGCTGCAGGATAGGGGCTGGCACCCACCATCAGAAAGCCTCATTGTGCAGGACTGCACCCCAGCTCTGAGCCCTCCCAAAGCCTGCCCAGGTCTCTGACCCCAGACCCACGGAGAAGCAGCCTTTGGCGAGGGTGCACGTCCCAAGAAAGGGACATCCTTGCCCGCAGCAAGCAATGGAGCTGCTGCTGGGTGAGACCCTGGAGATGAGGTCACCAGCTCTGTACCAGGACAGCAAATTGGTCCTCGGAGGAAGGTCCGGCCCCAGCACGTGGCGCAGCAGGGGTGGCGTTTCTTGACCAGAAGAAGGCACTTCTCCACCAGTGGCCTCAGCCCCTAACACCTCTACACTGCAGCTGTATTCATGCCCCCCTCTGACACCAGCGGCCACGGCCAGGTGGTTTCTGGTGGGTGGCCAAATACTGCCGCATCTCAGTGCTGAGGGCACAAGCTGCTGCCATTGGGGTCCAGCCCTGCTTCCACCCCTTCCCTGTTCCTCTCAGGTGACACAACACCCACCAGAGGGTGACCGGATGGCTCACAGCCTCCCCCCAGAGCACCCAAAAGTTGCATTCTGCTTCAAGCCCAGCTGGAGGAGAAGAGGACTGCAGCAGCAGGCTGCGCCTCCCCGGCACACCCCAGCCTTCGGGGTTGGCAGAGCCGAGCCCCAGCACCGGCCGTGCAGAGGGCTGCGTCGCGCTGCTCCTTTCTGAGAGCGGCGGGACGGAGGGAGCCGCAGCCCCGGGCTTTTTCCCTGCCTCTCCCCCGGCTCCTGCAGCTCTGCATCACCGATTCGTAAACAAGGGGTGAGCGCCCGAGCCCCCGACCCGTCCTCCGAGCTCCGGCACGTCACGCACAGGGTAATAAAGCAGACGCATCCCCCATCCCTCCGTCAGCGCGACGGGAGAAAATAATCATCACGATAACAAAACCCAGCAAGCGCCCCCCCCCTCTCTCCCCCGGCGCCGCTGCTTACGGTGGGCTTGCTGGGCGGCTGCTTGTGCCGGCGGTTGGGCCTGGGCCTGGCTTTGGTGCAGTGCTCCAGCCTCTCCCCGGCGGTCGGCAGGTCCATGAGGGCTGTGGCGGGCGGCGTGCCGGGATGGGCGCCGGCGGAGGGCTCGGCATCCTTTGCGGGAGCAGGACGAGCCTTCCCGGCGGCCGGCAGCTCCAGCTCCGAGAGACCTGGCGAAGGGCGAGAAGCCCACCGGTGGGGAGGGGGGAACGCGCGGCCGCGGCGCTGCTGACGGCGGGGAGGGATTGCGCGTCAGCTGTGCGGCGCAGCGGGGACGGATCCTGCTGCCACGCCGGCGGCGCTGCGCGGTCCCCCAGGGATGCGGGGGGAGGAGGGATGCTCGGGGACCCTTGCGGCGGTGCCCACGGAGCAGGCGGCGGCGGCTGCCAGATCCCGGCGTTTCCCCTAATGCCGGGTTAGGGGATGGGGGAGAGGGCTGGGCTGCAGGCAGCGGGATCGCTTTGGGACTGCCTCCCTCCCGTGCGTTGTCCCAGCGCTCTCTGGTTGCGCTCAGCACGGGTTTATCCGGGATGCTGTGGGGTCCCACGTGTGTGTGAGGCGCTACCGGGGGGCTCCAGCAGGCACCGCAGCCCCCAGCACCCAATGCCACCCAAAGGCCGCACGCCTTCTCCAGCACCCCTGGCCAAGGTCCTGCCGTGCTCCAGTTCCCCCCAGGCAGCCCACACGTGGCAGATTGTGTGGGGTACAACCCCCAAAGCACCCACCCACGGGCGATCCCAACCTCCATGCAAAGCCCTCCTGCTGTGACCCAAATGGAGACCTCCTGAGATGTCCTCAAACCTCCCACCCCTGCCAGCATCCCTGCGGGGGAGCTCAGGGCGTCCTCCCACTCTGAGCCAGCCGAGCATTGCAGCACCGTGGCACCCCAAGTTAATGGTGTGAGCCCTCCGCACTGCGCCCTTACTTCTCACAGTCAGCGTGGGCCGAATGCTCCTGAAGTGTTTGTTTTTCCTCCGTAGAGCCATCTTGTACTGCAAGGAGAGAAGGGAGGAGGGAGCCTGGAGTGGTTTGCAGCCCCCAGTGGTGTGGGGACAGCCAAGGAGGCCATGGGGGATGCCTGGTTTGGGGAGGTGCGTTCCATCACCAAGATGTTCACCATAGAGTCAGTCATCAAATGTCTGAGGTTGGAAGGGACTTTTAAAGCCTATTGAGCTCCGACTCCCTGCTGGGGAGGGCTGGCTGCCCCCCCCCCCACAGCTCAGGCTGCCCAGTGCCCATCCATGTCTTGGGGCACCTCCAAGAATGGGCACCCACAGCTCTGGCAGCACTGCCAGCGCCTCACCGCCCTCTGAATCAGGAAGGATTTCATCCTGACACCTAACCTACATCTCCCCTCTGTTAGTTTAAAGCCATTTTCCCTTGTTCTATCACTATCAGGCCCTGTAGAAGATTGGATCCCCTCCTACTTGTAAGCTCCCCTCAAGTACAGGAAGGCTGCAGTGAGGTCTCCCCAGAGCCTTCTCTTCTCCAAGCAAAACAAGCCCAACCCCTCAGCCTTTCCTCACAGGAGAGGTGCTCCAGCCCTCTGAGCATCATCACAGATCATCCACCATTCATGGATCACCCATCACCACCATGGCTCATCCATCACCACACATCATCCAGCACCTTGCTGGGATGATGGGACTCTGCCACCTCTGCCCCCTAATCACCCTTCTGCCCCCAGGGCTGCACCCTTTATGTTGGCCCAGCTCATCCCTGGAACCCAAATAACCCATCCACGTGGCCAAGCTGCCAGACCCCGCGTCACCTACATGCTATGGGTGCCAGGAGGGCAGGAGGGACAGGAGCAACATGGGACACGGCCAGGACGTGCCCCAGGTTCTGCAGGCTGCCTGAGTCTCCAGAGGCAGCGACTCTAAGCCTGGCATCATCCCATAAGGCGGATAAAAGCCTGTGGGCACCATCATGCAGCAGCGGGGTCACCGTGAGGGGGACGGAGCCCTACCTCCTCTGGTGCAAAGCCTCTCTCGGTGAGCTCCGAGGGGTTCCTGCCCCGTGCCGGCGCGGTGGCATCGTCCTCAGCAGGCTCCAGGAGATCCGGCCCATGCGTGGGGAGGCTCTCTGCCTAAAACCATTAGGAAGCGCTTAAATTATCCCTGTGGCTGAAGCGTGCCGTGTTGCTCTGCTCCCTGCCCGCAGCTGGGATTTGCGGGGGATTTAGGGCTGATTAGCCGGCTGCAGAGCTCGGGTGCTCCCGGCCCAGGTGCTGGGTCCATCCTTGCACCCAACACGCTTCTCCATGGGGTATGGAGGAGCCGTGAGACCTTAACCCTGCTGCAGCCACGCTGCGAGAAGATGACCCTGGAGGATCGGCAGCCCGGTGGGGATCATCTCGCTTTGCGGACAGCAAATCCATGCTCATCGTGCTGGGCAGTGCCTGTTCAGATCCCCCCGTGCCACATGGGGCCGCATAGACACATACCAGCTTGCACTGGGCAGCCATCAGATCTCCCAGTACGGCATCCACGATGCAGTCAGCCACGGCGGCGGTGATGGACAGCTTGATCTCGCTGGGAGCAAGGACAGGTGTGTCAGGAACGCCCACAGGGCCCCACGCAGCAAGGCGAGATGGAGCCAGCTACCCGCAGCCCTCCCACCACGATGCTGCAGCAGGAACGTCACCCCGTGGCCAAACCCCGAACCCAAACTGGACCCAAGAATGGAGTATCGCATTGTTGGAGTTTCTCCAATCCCCATCCCCCCAAAGGCACAGCACCCACTTCAGCTTGCTGAAGACGTCGGTGACCATCTGGTCCAGGACGGCGCTGAGGCTGAGGTGCTCCTGGAGGTGGATGCGCTCCGACATGGCATTGACCAGCTGGTCCCTCGCCCCGCTCTTCTGCACCATGGGTGGGCACAGGTTGTGCGCCGCGTCCAGCACCGCCTGCATGATGGCCTGGGGAGGGAAGGGGTGTTTGGGGCATCCCAACAGGAGCCGCGTTCTCCTGTTTATTCCAGGAGATGCCGTGGGCATGGTGGAGGCGGTAAGCAGGGGGACCTTTGTTCTGGGTGGATGAGCATCCCAGCCCAGCAGCTCCCTAGGGGTTCCCACCTGGATTTCCCGGCCGCAGGTCTGCGATGCTTCCTCCACCAGGCACTCCAGCTTGTGCTGCAGCTTGCCGCTCTGGTGCGGGGCATTCCCTGCTTCATACAACATGGGCAAGATCTGCGGAGAGGAGAGAGACACCACGAGTCATCCCACGGGGCCCCTTGCTCTGCTTGGCCTTGGGAAGCATAGACCCATGGGAAAGCATTGGCCGGGGACTCCCGGTGACCTGTTGGGCTTTCCATTGGTGCTGCCCTGCTTAATCTCCCTACAGCCCCCGAAGCAAGGACAAGAGATGCGCTGGATGGAGCCCTTGGCAGCTCAATCTAGTGGCTGGCAACCCTGCCCATGGCAGCAGGTTGGAACCGGATGATCTTCAAGATCCCTTCCAACCTCGGCCATCCTATCATTCTATACAGGCGAGGGTTTGGGGCCTTGTTACAGAGGGAAGTTCCACATTTCGTAGCTCTTCCTGAACACTTTTTGCAAGCACTCGCTTACACACAGCTGCTGTGCTGACGGTAGCAATACGCACTGGCTGCCAGTTAATTATGTCATCAATGAATCAATAAACCACTTTGATATGAACGTAAACCCCACAGGCCAAGTGTCTTCTCGCCTGCTGTCCCCATGCAGACTCACACTGACGGCCAGGTTGGCATTCCTGATGGCTTCCTCAGCACGGAGGATTTCCGCCTCCACGTCCCTGCCCGGGCAGGAGCTCAGGATGTCGATGTGCTTCTGCACGCTCAAGCAGATCTCATTCACCATCTGGAGCACAGAGGAGCCGTGTCACCAGCAGGTCCTCATTGCCTCCCGGAGGAGGATTTGGTGGGGACGTGGGAAGGCTGTGGGTTATCAGTGATGGAGGGTGATGGATGGGGGCAACGCTCACCTGCTCGGAGGAGGAGGTCAGGATGCCCTGCTGCAGCCGGAAGGTCTGCGTGGGCAGCACGCGCCGTGTCTGGTTCCTCGCCAAGCAGGATTGGAGCTGTGGCGTGCAGGTGGTGATGAGCAGCCAAATCCAAGCCCTGCTCCCCACCCCAGCCCTCTGTCCCACCTTATGCACCGCCTCCTCTGTCCTCTCGGGGTTGCTCCGGTATGCCTGTGCCACGTCGCTCATTGGCAAGGGCATGGACTTGAGGGTGTAGTTCCTGCCAGGCAGTGATGGGGTGAGTGGAGGAGGGCACAGAACCCAACAGGGCAGCCCGCTGGGACAAATCCCCTGCAGGTCCTAGGAAAGCTGGGTCCCAGCCAGCCCCAGAGCACCGTCACCCTCAGACTCTGCATGCAACCCACTGGTACCGCGCATGATGCTTTTGGGGACAAGAGGCCCTGGGGACAGTGACATCCTGGTGCACGGTGGCAGCTGGCTGGGAAGACCATGCTGCTCCATCCTTACCTCTCCAAAGCCTGAGCCACCTCCAGGAGTCCAAGGGCAGTGGTGTTGTTCCTGTCCCACACCACGGTCCTGAGAAGAGGATAGGAATGAGGCATGTCTGCCTAGCAAGCAGGACATCAGCCTTGCACATGACCTCTCCCTTGCAGCTGCTGTCCCTCTGCATGCAGAATTTAGCCCAAAAGTGGCATTTTAGGAACTGGATGACAGAGCAGAGTGGGGCAGTAACTGCATGAGTCCAGCTGTAGCCTGCTAGGCTGCGCAGAAGCAAAAAGTTGGCACATGATGGTGCAGGGTCACCATGTAGGGACTGCTATTCAGCTGCTCTTTTGCCCTTTGTGTGTCACCATATTTGTCACCAGCACTGCCCCGGCTGGCTGGTACAAAACAAAGGTCTGGCCACAGCTCTTGACCGCTGGCCAGGAACGGTGCAGGGCCAGGCCTGTGGTCACAAGGAGCAACCTCTGGTGGCTTTGGCATCCCAACCACAGCCATCACATAGCCATCAGCGTGCAAAGCAGACCACAGGAGGAGGTCTGCATGGCCCTGCTGCTACCTGAGCTTCGTATTGATCTGTAGAGCCTTGGCCAACATCTTGGCGCCGGTGTCCCCCATGGCGTTGCCGCTGATGTCCAGTGTGGTCAGGCTGGTGTTGCTGCCCAGGGCGCTCAGCAGGACGTTGGTGCCCAGCTTGAGGCGTGATTCGGCCACAGACAGGGACTGGAGGGGCTGGGTGGGGGAACAAGAAGGGAAACGCGGCTGTCACGGTCACAGCGCACCTGGGTGATCATCCCTGCCACATGGTGGGGACACGCAGGCTGGTGGCTGCCGTAGCAGCCCACGTTACACCAGATCAGACAGGCATGGACTCTCCCGCTTCCCTCTCCCACCTTCCAAACAGAAGCTCTCGCTTCTCCATCTGAGCATCTACTTTGGATGGAGGAAGAGAAGAGCAGTGTGCTCACATGTTGGTGGAGGAGGGGGATCGTTGCTCCCACCCCATGCTGGATGGAGCCCGGCCACCATGCTGGGTACAGCCGGGATGGATGTTGCTTGGAAGCTGAGGACAGGACATAGGGGGGTGGTTGGGACACACTGTACTCACACAGTCGTCCTCCTGGGTGAGCTGGACGATGCGGTGCAGGACGTCCACCAGCCCATCCCTGTGGGGGAGGCAGGAGGTAATTCATGCACCCATGGGTGCTGGGTCAGCCAGCAGAGCCAGCCCTTCCTCCTGCCCACACGGGGTGAAGACGTGGTCCTACAGGGACCCCTGCTGTGCCTCCAAGGGGTGGTAGGGGATGACTGACATTCCCAACCAACCCAGGGCTCGGATGGGGATGGAGACCTGAGATGGGCGCGTGGTGGCAGAGGGGATCTCAGCCTGGGGACAAAGCGCTGCAGGATGCACTCACTTGGATTTGATGTTAAAGTTTTTTCCCAAAGAGACGTGCCGGATGGACTTGCTTCTGCCAATGGACAGCACCAGCGTCACCATATCGGAGTCAAAGCCTGTGGGCACAGACAGCCAAAGGGATACACGGCTTCACGGAGCCCATAAATACACTTGGTTAGCTGGAGAGTATGGGAGGGCAATAAGCCTTTGGAATATCAGTGCAGCTATGGGGGCGAGGTGCCTGCTGGGACCCTACCCATCTTCTACAAGATGGGTAGGAGCAGTTGAGGAGCAGCACAAGGCAGGACAACCTCCCCTGGGTGAGGAAAGGGCAACCCACCGTTGTCAGACAGATCCAGGTCGCTGATGGCACCGGCATCGGGGATGAGATCCTGGATGACCTGAGCTCCTGCCGACCTCAGCTTGGAACAAACAGCAAGACGTCAGTACAAGGGGAGCCCTGCGAATGAGAGGCTGCCGTCGGGACGGTCACTTGGCCCCACAGCGGGCAGGGCACGGACCTATGGCACCCACGGGTGCTTGCCCTCACCTCACAGCTGCTAAGATCCAGGTGCAGGTCGCTGATGTGGCTGTTGTACGCCAACCCTTGCAGCACAGCCCTGGAAAAGTCACCAAAGCCATCCACCAACATGAGCAGTGTGGGCTCTGCCCCTCGCAGCCCCATCCAGCATCCCCAAGAAACTCCAAGTGAGGCCACCAGGACCAACATCCACCCCAAGTCCACACCCATCCCCCCCAGCAGATCCCAATTCCAATCCCATCCCATACCTGACAGCATCCGGAGGCAGTTTGGTCCCCGCCATGGAGATGTGCCTGAGCGCACGGGCCTGACTGAAGAACTGCTTGACGCTGGGAGAGATGGTTTTCACCCTCCTGGAAAGGAAGGGCACAGAATGGCATCATCTGCCATCGCTGGCTGCCCACTCCACCCCACAGCCTGGGGCTCACCGGTGTGAGTACACGTTTTTGGAGAGATCCACATGGACCAGACTGGCACAGCATCCGTGGACCAGTGCCCCAAAGAGCTGCGGAATGGCAACAAGGAGAACTCAGCCACGGTACAACCCCAAAACGGACCAGAAAGCAAAGAGTGGTGATGAACCCCCACGGAGACAACCAGCTCCAAGCTTCCCCATGAAGCCACAGCATGGGACTGGGACTCACGGTGTCCAGGGAGCAGTCGGTGGCAGCCAGGCTGAGGTGTGTGAGCGAGCTGCACCGGCCCAGGAGGCTCTGCAAGCTCTGGAGAAGAGAGGGTGGTCAGCATCTCAGGCAGGACCACACTTCCCACCCCAACAACCCCAGCACCGATGGACGCGGTGTCTCAGGTGCCTCCTTGCTCCTGGTGGCATCTCCCATCCCATGCTCACACTGGTGTCCTCCACGGCCAAGCTGCCAGGGTTCCCTGAGAGGTCCAGGTGCCGGAGAGAGGAGCTGATGGCTTCGTTGGCTGCGAGTGCCTGGCACAGCGCGCTCATCCCTGCTTGGGTGGAGGGAGAGATGGGTTTGGGCAGTAGGACATCGCATCCCTCATCATCACATCCTCACAGGGATCTGCACAGTCCCTCCAGGAGTTCTGCTTGGCCGTACCTTTAGCAGTGAGCATCGTCCTGGCCAAGTTGAGGCTCTGCAGGCCCTTGGGTCGCTCCTCAAAGAGCCGGCTGAAGGCAATTATCCCTGGGGAGAGCAGAACAAGCCCTCAGTTTCTGCTAGCACAAGCAAGCACCCACATCATGCAGAAGTTGGGCGGTGTGGGCACTACCGTGGGCAAAGGGATGCTAGGATGCCCAGAGAGGTGGCGGTGTCCTGTCCCTGCAGACAGCCAAGGTCAGGCTGGAGGAGCACTGATGGAGCTGTGGGTGTCCCTGTTCATTGCAGTGGGACCAGATGACCTTTAAGGGTCACTTCCAGCTCACACCATTCTATGATTCTATGACGGGTGAAGGGCTGGGATATGGGATCAAACCACAGCTCACGTGGGCTTGGATTCACTCCATGGAGTACCTCTGTCTTCCAGCTGGTTGCCAGCGAGGTTGATGGTGTGCACGATGGACTCGGGATGTCTGCTGAGTGCCTGGGCCATCCTTTGAGCGAAGTCACTGTGGGGAGGAGGACACCCACCCCATGGAATTGCAGGGATGTGCCACATTGCTTGCTCCAGTCAATAACAGAGCCTTCTGAGGGCAGGCTGCAGGGGATGGGGCATCCAATCCCTGTGCAAGGCTGTTGGTCACCATGAGACCTCTCCTGCCTCCTCTGCTCTGTGCCAAACAGACCCGGAGCCATCAGCTCTCCTCACACACCGCGCCCTGAGATCCCTCCCCAGCTCTTTGGATGCTCTCTAACAGCTTTATGTCCTTGTATTGAGGTGCCCAGGCTGCACTGCAGAGGTGAGGACTTCCCTTACCCCCTCAGCCCACTGTTCTCCAGCACCAGCTCCTCCAGCGTCACCGACTTGCTCAGCATGTAGAGCAGCTGCTCGGCGATCTCCTGGTTCTGCAAGGGCACAAAGCTGCTGAGATCCCAGCCCTGAGGGCAGGTCAGCTCCCCGTGTGGACACTCACCAGCCTGAAGTCCTTGCAGGAGAGCTTTGTGAACCACAGGTTGAAGGACAAGGCGGCCACGCTCAGCGCCACATCCCTGTGGGGTGACAGAGCGATGCAGCCCCCCGTGTTCACATCCCCAAGCACGTGGCTCCTATCCACGTGAGAGCAGAAGCAGGGGCAGGTGGCAGGGCTCATGTAGAGCTTCACATCAGTGAGCAGAGCCGGCTGCTTTGCATGGGGAAACGCCTGACTGGTGCGAGCCCTCAGCTGCCAGGCTCATGTAAGGGCTCAAAGCGAAGGCTGCCCGGCCTCGTGCCCCGTGGGACAGCTCTGCTGGCTGCGTGGGCTCAGAGGAAGCAAGCAGAGGTTGCAGATGTGTCCTTTTTGAAGCACAAAGCTTTGAGGCGTGACCTGTCACCAGTGAGCCCTGCCATGGGCGGTGAGGATGGGGACGAGGTGGCACTGCAGGGGGACTCACCGGCTCTCCAGGTGGCTGAAGTCCAGCAGGTTGAACTCCCGGCAGTCTTGGCCGTGGTAGATGTTGTCCACATCCTGCTCAGGGGACAGACGTACAGACAGGGCTCAGGGCCACCTCCTGCACCTTCAGTGCCCCAGAGACAGCGATATCCCCTGAGCCTCAAGGCACGTCTCCCAAATGGATGGGAACCTTCAGCACTGCTTAGTGGCTCCCTGGTCCTGGAGATGGGTCAGAAGAAGCCAGAGGGAAATAGGAACCACTGTGGTGGAAATAGGGACTTGGAGTGGTCGTTGTGCCCCAGGATGAAGGGACAACTTGACCATGGGTCAGACCTCAACTGTCTCCAAGGACGGGGCATCCACCTTGCGGGTGCATGGGCATCCTATTGACCTGCATGGGTCCCTGCAGAGCTGTCCCATGGATTGCCCTCCATGGGGATGCTGGGATGTCCCCAGCCCTGCAAGGGACCCAGGAGCATCCCATCCCGTTCCCCTGCCCTCCCAGTGACACGTTGGGATGCTCTGTGCTGTGGGGCGGCTCACCCACTGGATCTCCTCGCGGAAGGTGAAGCCATTGTAATCACATAAGGCAGCGTAGGTCTCCGAAAACCCACCTGCAAAGGGAAGGCAGCATGGCAGGCAGTGCTTCCCAAGGAAACATGCAAGGGATCCCTGAGATGGGCAGAAAGCAGAAGGGAGGCAGGGCTCTCCTGTCCCTCTTCCATGGGGACAGAGCATCCTGCCTGGTACACAGCTGTGTCGATAGGGAGGATGGCACCCTGGCTGTTCATCTCACGTGCCCCGTCCCTGTTTTGGAGAGCTGCCCCATGGGACGGGCTGTGTGCTTACCGCAGGGCCCCTGGTTGCTCTGCAGCATCTCCTCCATCGAGTCCGTGACCATCCGGATCCTCTCGTACAGATTGGGGGGTGAGTTCTTGAGCAGCGTCCTGGGGAAGGGCAGGAGGAGGGCATGCTGGGGGCTGGCAGGGCATCCCCACCAGCTGTGAGCCCTGTGCCAAGCCCGGATGGTGACCAGAAACGTTCATCTCAATCAGATTGGGATGAATCTTCCATGCTATCATCAGATATGACGGAACAGGGCACTCGTTTGCCCTCCTTCAGAGTGGCTTTCTTCCAGTGCAAGGACCCAGCCTATATTTGGGGTCTTTCTGAGCAAATGGGTGATGCAACCCCTGGGGTGCCCACGTGACAACCCCGAGGAGCAGAGGAGCCTTACCCAGGGGATGAGTCTGGAAAGACCTTCTTAAGCGACATGGTGACATGGACAACCACTTGCTCCAAGTCATCGAAGGACATGAGCCGGAAGGCGTACGAGGACGTATCCGTTTCTATGACAACCTGCAGAGTGTCCAAAGGATGGGAGATGCCTGGGAATGCTGGCAGCGTCCCTGAGCCCACAGGCACAGCAGTGACAGCAGCCAGGCGTTCGCCTCTGCTCATCATCCCCACTGCCTGCACCGGGTAGGGCTGAGAGCACCGGGTAGATGGGATGAACTGCACTAAGGATGATGTGATGTGCCAGAAGAAGGCATCGGTCCCCCCAGATTCAGTGCAAAAGCAGCCCAAAACAGGGAGGGGGAAAGAGTGCTTAACCTGCAGCATCTGCAGGATGGTGCTGGTTTAGTGCCCACGGCCCCACAGCCACTCATTTAGAAGAACACCCTCTGCCCTCTTGTTGCACACCAAGCAGCCCCCAATGAAGGTTTCCTCCCTGAATTTCTCTAATTGGGTTTTGAGGCCCTTATTTTAGCTTTCGGCTCCTCCCAGATCCCATGGCAACGCTCTCCCTGATTTAATTACAGGCTGGCTGAGCCGCAGGAGGAAGACAAGGCGATCTGCTGGGACCGCCTGCGGGCTGCTCGGGTGTTCCAGAGCCAAGCACAGGTGCTGGGGTTTCTGCTCTCCCCCCGAGCTCAGACCTGCAGCCTGCTGCTGAGGTGCAGGCAGGAGCCCCGCTTACAGCTGGGAAGCTTCTCTCTGACAACGCTTTAATGAGCAAAACAAAGATTGGATGCCAATTGGGACCACTGCTCCGTGTTTGGCTGAGATGCCCCACTGAGGGCATCCCACTCTTCCTCCTGCTCCGTCCCCGCTGCGTTGCTGCCCTGCTCTAAGAGGATTAGTGAGGTTTAACACACTCTCTGGCTAAATTTGGCCTCGTCTGGGTTAAGCCAGCCACAGTTTATCACCTTGTCCCCACCGAGCAGGAGCAGCCACCACTGCCGGGGCTGCAGCCATGCCTGTCCCCAGCCCTGTGTGTGCCACAGGGGTCCCCCTGCGGTGCCACTCACCACGCTGGGCTCCAGCACGGTGATGTCCTTCACCTCCAGGAAGCTGAAGCTGCTCTGCACCTGCGGGAGGGGAGCGCTGGAGCAGCACAGCGTGGATGGATGGGACCCATCCCCTGCTCCGTGCCAGCCCCCATGTCCCCCATCCCACCCCACAATGCAGCCCAGGGGCTCTCCTGACCGAGCCCAGAACTCACCCTGACCGGCAGCATGGCCAGCAGCACGTAGGCTCTCCAGGGTGTCAGCACCTAGACAGGGGGAAATCAGTGTGATGGGAGCGGGGTGAACACCGAATGCAAATGATGCAGCCTGCAGTAGGGCCAGGGCAGAAAGCGGGGTGCTGTGCTGGGGTCTCCCCCACATGGATTTTGGGCCCTGTTCCAGGCTAACTGCAAAGGGACGCCGCACAGGACTCTGCACCTACCAAAATGAAGTCGTCGTACTTGGATTTCACCTGCAGCTGCACGCTCTTGAGCAGGAGGATCTGCTTTGC
>PPHD01016018.1:0-15777 GCA_002909625.1 Bambusicola thoracicus
CTTTCTGCTCAGATTTTAGATCTTCTGTAGGTTTCTTGTTTGTACCCATTTCCATTACATGGGTATTGTAGCTTTAGCTTGAAGAGGGATGAACCATGTGCACAGCAGGACTAATGAGTCACAGATGTAAAGATTCTGGCACAGTACCATTTAATAACTTCTTTAACTTATATTCCATAATAAGATAAATGTAAATTTGATACATCTGTTTTCTAAATGGTGTATCATTTCAGCCTTAGCAATGTCTCAGGAATGAGCTTCTTTAAACGTATGGTGGTTTAGCCTTTTTTGGCTTTGTTTTCTTTTTATTTGTTTCTAAAGAGGAGATCTCAGGTCATCAAACAACGCAGTTAGCCACAGCCAGGTTCATCAGAACAAAGTGGGGCAGCTAGTAAAACTGATGAGATCTACTTGCAGAGTGTCAGTTTCCTCTTGTTTCACCATCGTGTATCAAGAATAAAGTTGCTCTAGCAAAGAACATGTTGTGTGCATCAGGATGTAACTCTGACTTTGTAGGGGGGCTGAGGAGGATGAGCGGTGTGATCTTTGTGATCCAGAACATCTCTGATATGATTGCAGGTGGAGATGCACAGAGCAAATACTTGTAAAGGTGAAAGATGGCTGTAGCTGTCAGGCTGCAGTTGCCCATTGGTCCTTTCCATGAGGCTGGCTGGACTGCAAAGCATGCTGCCCCATGGTCACAGGGGTTGTCCTATCAGAGCCTCGATACTGGACTTATGAAAGCCACCTTGTCTGGCAGCCAGAGCTAGGTGTAGCTTTCCGTTTTGTATGTGCAACTCTGCAGCCAGCTACACTGAGGCCTCACAACAGGGCTGTGCCATGGAAATGATACTTGTGTCTGTGTACATGGGGATCTTAGGCATACCAGATTGTTTTACCTGTATGCCTCAGCCTGATGTCTTAGCCATTTCCTGGCTCTCCATGAGCAAACCTTTGAGGACCTCTGCTTTAGATAGGGTGCTGTATCTAGAGGACTTGGGGATTTCTTTCTTTATAACTATCCTGCTCAACACTACAAGGTTTCAGCTTAATGAGGAAGTCTAATTTGCACCCTAGAAGGCAGCACAAGAAGGGTGCTGAAGTGAGAGCAAAGCTCTTACGGCAGGCTCTAATTACCACATCTTTCTTTTTTGTATCAAGTTCTGCACGTGAGGGTAGAGTAGATTATGAGAGATCACATGCAGCATACAGCACTCAATGGGCAAAATTTTACCCTGGTTTTGAAAATGCTGCTATGTATATGTTGAAAATGTTGACCTTGGCCATTGTGGACTCCCCCAGATCTATCAGTAGATTGTTGTTCTGTGTTTATAATTGTGTATGTATCATCAGTTTATGTGCTGAATGTCGTATGTAAAACAGAATGTGAGGAGCAGGACTGTAATTACTCAAAGTGCCTAAAAATTCCCTGTCACCACTGTCAAGTTCTGCAGCAACCCAGAATCACAGCTTTCTGCAGAACTGTCTTGAAGGGCTGCAGCACATTTTAATGGAGAAACAGTGCAGTCATCAGCTGGCTGATAGCCTAACAACTGTCAAACAATCATGACAATTTATTGTAATTTTAAGGAGTCACCTCTGTACAACTTCTCCTTCTAAAAATCTGTTTATATTGTTGTCATGAAGTAACAACCTACACACAACTACAGTGCAAACTTAATTCTGTTTCCCATATGACAGAGAGGCTGTTTCCTGTCAGTAGGCGATGTGGGGTATACTAAAGATAGTGTTTGTTCTGTCTGTCTGTCAGTAAATTGTCTCTGTGATGTTTGTGTTGTGTTGTTTTTGTACCATGTTATGCTGTGTCCCTAGGGTCTGCCAGGCTTCCCCACAGTCGCTGCTCTGCACAGTAATCAGATCCTCACCGTCAAGGTTTGTGGTTGACATGTACCTGTTCAGTCAGGTCTCTCTGTATCAGCATAAAAGTGCACATGAAAGAAATGACTTTTACTACAGGATATCCACAAATCCTTGTGGTGTACCTAAGTCTACCCTCTCTGCCTTTGCATTGGTGTATGCATTTCTGATGCAAAGCATGGGATCAAATCCATAATTGCATACAATGTTACCCCCAGCAGCACCCATGTTCCATGTGCTCTTCTTGGTCAGTATTTCATTTTTCAGATGAGAATTTTCAGTAGTTTTGCTTCCCTGCGGCATACAGGAGCATCAAAAATGTCAAGAACTCTGTACTGGTTAAATCAAGAGTCAGTTCTATGTGTAAGATATCTGAAGTTTAATCTGTATGTGCTCATTTCTCAAAATGCACTTGCAAATTAAGCAGGAAGAATTGAGCAATCTGGTCAAGCTGGAGCACCAATCCTTATTAAAATGACACCATTGTTCATGGCACAATATGCTGGTTAGAAAATCTGACTGAAATTTGAACTGGTGCTTTGTGTCTAGAAACTTTGCTGAGAGAACAACACGCAAAAATACTGACTTTTTTTCAGAGCCTAGATAATGGAGAAAAAAAAAAGTGAAGAATTCTCCTGTGAAATCTGGGGAGAAAGGACTTAGACAATTAACTCACTGTATACGATGAGTTCACAAAGCGCTAAAAGCACAGTTTCTCTCTGGTAGAAGCACCAGTTCATATAACTTTAGCTATTACAAACCTAATGAATATATCTTTATTTCTTTCTCGGGCCTTCTGATGTCTATTCTTCAATTCTCTCATCTCTGATCTTCAACTTTTGACCTCACCTGCCTGATCAGATGGTGTTTCCTAAAATCAATCATGGGTTTCTCTCTGCTGATCAGCAGCTCATTAAACGCCGCCTCATTAAGGTAGTGCTTCATCTCACTGGAATCTGATTCTTCTTTACATTCAGTTTACTCTCTGCTGTACCTTTTTGTCGGAACCCTTCTTATAGCAAGTTGTTTATTTTAAAGTTCTAGAATTAAGCAATTGTTAATGAAATTAGCGCTTAAATACTGTGGGTAGCTGTGCTAAATGGTCCACATTTAAGATGTAGTTAGCATTTTTAGTGGTTTGCAGTGCTATACTGGAAATGAAATAAGTTGAGCACCATTTCTGGTGTTTTTTCAAAGGCTGTATGTTTTGGCAACTTTCTTGGAAATTGTCTTTTACACATTAGTAATTCTAAAACATTAAGGGATTTGGCTAATTATCACTCTTACAGAGCTCACCAAAACCCATGAAAAATTCTGTACAACTTTTCTTTTGTGGAAAAGCAGTTACTTTCCATGCTCATGTCTGAAGTCTGTCCACCTAACATTGATGGGCTTGGAATGCTGCCAAGCAAACTGTCTAGTTCTGGCACATGACTTTCTTTTTTTAATCCTCAGCTTTGTTATGATTATACCAATCAGGAAATGAAGAGCTGCTTATTGAAAATGGTTACTCTCTCTGTGAAACTGCATGAGTCAAATATTGCAAAGCTACCCCAAATTCTAGTTCGTGTCCTGTGGTAGAACAAACCATTTACAATCTGAGCCTTCTGCTTTGTGGCTGATTGCACTGGACAGGTACAACCTGTTGGTCTTCAAGGCACAGTGCAGTCTTTGCCATAAGAAGCAAAGTTGTCAGTGTTCACAGTAGCTTCTTTAAACTTCTCTTGCGTTCTTTCTGGGAAACTGTATTTTTGTATGGTTGATGCCTCTAAAGCAAACTTCTGATGATGACTTTTTTGTTGTTAGGGGGACCAAGGACAAGCTGGACCCCCTGGGCCTCCAGGGCCACCAGGACCCAGAGGTCCCCCAGGAGATACTGGCAAAGATGGTCCTCGAGGGATGCCTGGCATTCCGGTGAGTTAGTCTGTTGGCATCCAAATTCTTGTCAAGTATGTAACAGCCAAAGGTGGTTTGTGAGGTAAGACTGGCAAATAAGACACGTGGAAGCTGAACCACAGACAAATTTCACAGCTCACCTAAAGTCCCTCTGCCACACACAGCAAGTTCACAGCAGGGCCAAGAGTAACACCTAGGTTTCTTGCCTCTCACCCCTGACAGTTTTCCCCACACGTTCTAAGGTTTCTGAGTTGTTCACTGATGTTTTAATAGCTGTGTGAGAAGGGTCTGCCTCCTCTACAAGTAGCAAATGTTCCCACTCAGACTTCAGGCTAAAGCTGAATTTGAGATGTCATTGCATAGGCTAACTTGACTTCTCACTTTTTAATGATTTAGCCTCAAATTATGAAATCAAAATAATAAACTGCTAAGTGCTGCCCAAAGTATGATAAATTTTGGAGTGAGATTCTGCCATTTCTATGTAACATTAACAGTACAGTTTTCTTCCGCTCATCCTCTGTATTTCATTAGACCCATAAGCAGAATACAGAGCATTGCTCAATGTTTTAGATGCGGGATCAGGCCCACAGCTTTTGGCATTTTGTAATGTGATATTAAACACTTCATAAAAAGATGCAGGTAAATGCAGGTATTTGTTTTTTTGTTTGTTTGTTTGTTTTTTCAAAATGAGTATATTTTTGACTCTATAGTTTGTGACCTCTTTAATACTCCTTTTTTCAAAATGTTTTTCTTTTTGAAAGAAGTATCTCTCTGTTCATCATGAATTCCACTGCAGTGTCAGTGCGGAAGCTGAATCACAGGCAGTACACTTGACAACTGAAATGTCAAATGCACAGATCTGGTAAACACATCCCCACACCCATCACAAGTAAAGATCACAGCTGAGAGGATGCATAAGGAACTAGCAAGGTGAAGACATCTCTGAAAAAAAACCAGCTTTGTCAGAGAGAAAGTATAGCTCATTATGTAGGCCAGGACAGAAAATCATACAGTTTCACTGCAAAACCAAGAAATAAAATATCCAAGCTCCTGTTCTAGCTGTATTTCAGATGGCCTCATCTGAAATTGTACTGACTATACATTACCTGAATTAAGTGTGTAATGTCATGATAACTATCCCTGGAGATGTTCAAGAAACATGGAGATGTAACACTGAGGGACATGGGTTAATTGGTGATATTGGTGATAGGTGGACAGTTCAGTTAGATGAGATGATCTTGGTGATCTTTTCCAAACTTAATGATTCTATGGCTCTAACTGAGGCCTGTTGTTATCCAACATTGGGCTGATGATTTCTAGTAAAAGGTTATGAAGTGATACTGAAAATCTGTCGCTTTTTACTGTATGCCTTACCTTAGCCATCTACTTATTTCTTGTTAGTCTTCTAATGTGGTAAATTTGACTCTGTTCAGAGTTGCTTCTGGTTTGATATAGAGAGGGTGAGACTGAAACCACAACCAGTTTCTAACTGCAAGGGATACCATTTTTATAATTCACATGCAAGAGGCTAGAAGAATCAGCTAGTGGGGCTGGTTACAGTCTGACTGCAGATTGCTTGGGTATTTTTGCTGCTTAGCAAAGGGGACAATAGCGTTTCTCAGGACAGAAGTAATGCATTTTATGCAATTAGGTCATTCCATTTTATAACAGTTCTGTAGTGATTTTTGACTTTAGATGGCGAGAGAGAGTTTCTTTTTATAGGTTTGTTTCTTGTTTCTTTCTGTTTAGCTGTGGTTATCTTAAGCCCCATAGCATTGTGGAGAATCAATTTATGGTACAGCTTCAGAATCAGATAAAATCAAACCAAATTGCTGACTGTTGTTATCATCCTGCCCCTTCTCAGTGTCCTCCATCAAGAGGAAAACTTGTCCCAGCTTTGTATCTGTAAAAGGCTTGTGTGGAAGAGAGAAACAACAAAATAATAGTTATACTGCATTAGAAATAGGAACACTGCAGCATTACAACTGAAAAAGAAAGTCCTTACTATGGCCAGCCTCCATTGTAAGGCAGTCATTTCCTTAAGCAAGCTTTCATTTCCTTTTAAGCAATAATAATAATAAGCCATAATCACCAGAACTGCAAGAAAATGTTTTAGCCGCTGCCTTCCCCCATGCCCATACACTTGCTGTGCATCCTGAGAAAGTCACACACTCAAGATAACAGGGCCCAGGTGAGCAACTCCAGCAGCCATCGTTACTTCTCTTCCTCTGCATAGCAGTTCTGAGAAACAGTCTGTGTGCTAACAACTCCATCTGTGCCCACAGATCTCCATCTGTACTCTTGTTACCTCACGTGCCAGAAGTGTGCATCCTGTTCCAGACACTTAAAGTTTTTAGAGACGAGGAAATGTTTGTTTCTCGGACAGAAAGTCTTTAGAGCTGAGAATGTAGAAATGTGAGGGAAATGCTCTTAGGCCTATTGGAAAGTCTAACAGGAACCAAGGAAGATCAGGGGCATAAGAAAGGATTTTGCAGCCTTCTGCTAAGCCTTTCTTTGCGTGTCGGTAGAAAAACCTCTCGGAACCTGAACACGCCTTCCAAAAGAGCAAAATACCTGCAGCATGTGCTTCCCCTGTTATAGCTTTCCTGCCACATGAACACCACCACTTTGAAAGTTTAGAGTCTCAAAAAAGAAGCACAAGGTAAAAAACAGGGTGTTTTTTTGTTATTGTTTTCTTTTTTCTGGTAATAAAACAGTAGACAATGTTACAAAGTTTTGAAATTATTTCAGCATGGAGATAATGCTTCCCAACATTTATAGGCACATCTTAATGCTTACATGATTCTGTGAGATTGTTATATACAAAAGTAAGCAAGGCTACGAAGAAAGCTGAGAAGTTAAACAGGCTTGAATGATTTGCTGTCTTAAACCTGTGCCTGTGTGGTTTCTCTTTCCCTGTTTTTTTGGTGTGTTTGCAGATGCTACATTTGTGCGTCTGAAAGCACATCTACCTGGAGAAGCAGTTCTTATTCTGTTGAGTTGCCAAGAACAGTAGCATCAAAACAGTTCCCATCAGTTCTTGACAGGTTTTCTTTTATGATAAATCTGATAAAGATGATCCTGCAGCTGTGCTGATCCAACAGTACGTGGATAGCCCATGTGGTATGACATCCATTTCACTGTCTCAAATGACAGTTGAATGCATTCATTTAAGAGGAAGGAAGTGAAGATAGCCCCTCACCTGATGTAGACCTGTGCCCACAAAGAGAATTAATCAGGAAAATAAAGGGATACCATTTTGAAAGCCAATGCAGGTATTTAGCAGATGAACAATTATTGCATAGCTTCAAAATATCACTGTTCATGGGTATATGCAATACGGTAATTAGTAAGTTATGCCTGCTGACTGAAGTGATGACACAGAACACTAATTCTGGAATATGTAAATAGTGATTCAGCACATATGCGAAAGAACCTCTATCTGTGTTCTTTAGCACCACTGACTGAACTGGAATGTTATGATTGGAACCAAGAGGCTGAGAGTCAGGACACCAGTGCTTAACTTTTGCATGGAGAGCTACGTCATTAAAAGATTGTGAAGTAGTACCTTGCCTCTTAAAGTCTGTAATTTGATCTATTGCTTTAAAAAGCAAATATACATATATATGTGTGTATGTGTATTTAATGTGTAGTCAGCTGCCATACCTGTTAAATAATGGAATTTTTTAAGAGATTGTTATTAAGTAAGGAACTGAATTCAAGACATGCTACTCAAATCATTCACGCATTTTTTTGTTTGTTTGTTTTTTGTAGGGTGAGCCAGGAAAGCCAGGTGAACAAGGGTTGGCAGTAAGTATTCTTCCAGTTTGCTAAGAAACTGTAACAGAATTCAACGTGCTTCTTAAACTGTGGAATTCTAGAAAGCTTGATAACTGTATTTCCCAGCCCTCCGTTGTCACTTAGTATTTGAAGTCTCATTTGCAAAGAAAATGCAAGAAAAAAAATAGAATTTTTTAAAAATATACAGTTTGTCTATAATACAAAGCCAGCTTCTCCTTTCGGGTTGCAGAAGTATAGAGGGCACAGCAAGGAAAAACTGCCATGTCAGGTGCACCTGACTCATGGCCCCCCACTTAATGCCACCTCTGAAGTTGAGCTATTTCCACACTGAGACTGTGGAGCAGTACAGCAGCCATCTACATGTTTAAAAGGCCAAAATCTCAGCAATTGTTCTGGCCCTTTGCCTGATGGAACAGCGAAGATGCTGCACAGCATACAGAAACTCTGACAATATTATCTCCTGAGGGTTTTCTTTTCATCATGTGTGGGAGAATGTAGAAGCCAAATGCATGCACTTTTTACAAATACTCGGATATGGGAGTAGATGTTTTCTGTTACAACAATAACTAATTAGCCCTTTTCATTTAGAAGCAAATCAAAGCTCCACTGGTTGTAAATCAGCTTCAGACACAGGGTAAAGCATCAGAGGTTTCTGCTTGTCACGTGTTCCCAGAACTGTGAAACATTTTTTCCCTTAAGATTTCCCTAAATGCTCATGGTCATTCTTATTTTTTATGAGAAGTGACATAATTGTAGCCAATGGCATGTGCTTTTGATTTCTGAATGCTTCTGAGGAGGAAGATTATATGCTCAGCAATCAGTGTGGATATGATTACTAGCTATTTGAATTTATAGAGTTTTAAACAGATGTGATGACGCTTTACCTTGACAATTTGCAAAACATTTTGAATTGACGAAATCCAAAGTCTTTCAGAAGAGAAAGAAAAGATTGAGATTCTGAAGCATCTCATTTGATCAGGAAACTAGATTTTTTGTAGCTTCTCTTTTCAAGATAAAAATTTAACAGAACTAAAATCACATCTTCCAAAGATACTACCTTGTGTTTTAGCACATGTGTTCTCTGTTGTTCTATCCTTTTTGGTTTATGGGGACTTGTTAATAACACGTATAATAGATGGGAAGCGCATTTTCTTTTTTGGTTTGTTTATTTTCATTGTAATCTCCTATTTGCCCTCTGGACCCCACTTACATTCTGCAGCAGTGTCTTCCTTCTGTTCAAGACAGGATCATCAGGGTCACAGAATCCCCAAGAGTCTATAAAGCAAAAGAGTCTATTGCCGTATTCAGAAGATTCCCACTGCTCTAGTCATCTGCACATAAGAAATAAAGAACTGCTACAGAACTCTTGATTTCTCTAAGTGCAGATGTGTTTAAATAGAGAAAAAGGGTATTTTAAAAATCATATCAGCAACTGTAAGCTAGAGGAAAAAAAAATAGACTACATAGATTTCTAGCTCCAAATGCCTGGTCTAAAAGCCAGTGTGATGGCCTAAATGTTAAGCTATATGTAGATCAAGAAAAGATCAGGTTATCAGAGAGACATTTTATTTTCATTTTTCTTGGTTAACTGGACATATACATTGCACCAGTACAGATTTCCATGCTGTCTTCCTTGTGGAAAGTGCTGAAGCTATCTATACAAGTGCTGTCTAGTTTCCTTTGATATCTTCCATCATAGGTTTCTGCATGAATTCAATATTGAAATTTGAGACACTACTGCAGAAGTAGCTGATTTCCAGTTATACTGTAGAATTGTGATGCCAAAGAAAAACAGGCATTGTTTTCTTGGGGAACACAAACATACTGCAGTTATTTTTCTGTGTTATCAATTCATCTTTTCAAATAAAATTACAGCAGAAATTTCAACCATGAAGGGACTTCTACGTTAATTCTGCAGGAGCTCTTATATAAAGAGTAGTCTGTGTTTCACACTGTTTCTGAAGTCCAGGATAAATTCTATTCTTTCTTCATGTGAAGAAGGATCTGGTAGGTAGATTGGTTCCATAAAGCGCTACCAGTCCTAATCTCCCAAAAGTCCACCTGTTAGGGAGTATCGAAGTTTCCAACTTGTCCATGTGTCTGAGCTTTTCCAGTAGGAAGCCAAGTACTGGAGCATGCACTGTGGCTCTTCTTCTGGATTAGAGGCATGATACAGGCAAGGACAGCACCAGTGGCCCTGAAACAATCCCTAAATTTTCAGTGTACTTATTGAGGTTGGTGGAAACTGAAGTCTATTTGTATTCTAAAGCATCACTGTCTCAGCAGCTTTAAATAGCGTGGTACTATTCAAGCAAAGAAGAACTGCATGCCTGACCTCTAGATTATAACAGTGGGATAGAAGCTTTTCTTTTTCAAAAGTGATTTATGCTCGTGTTCAGCCTTAGTATTTCTAGGTGAATGCAGAGAATGTTACTAGAGCTGGTAAATTCAGTTTTAGCCTTGGGACCAACAATGACACAGCTTGAAATTACGTAGGTTTCTGTTTTCTCTTTTTACAAGGAGTGGAAGAGTGAAAGATGGTAGATAATGAGATAGCAGCATGTTTTCCAGCTTGTGTCTCAGAATGTAACACAAACCTATTACACATCTTGAGTAGCTTGTGACCTACTCAGGAAATGTGTGACTTGATTCTCAAAAAGTTAAAATCATTTTAATGCATTTAAAGTTCTGGGAACATCCACGTTCTTATTGCTCAGCAAAATAGGAAATCCAGGAGCACTAGTGAAGACACAACAACTTGCACCAAGACTCTGCTGCCATATTCTCCTCAAATTGTATTCGAGTTCTGTGTCAACAAAGAAAAAGAAAATCGTGTTCTGGATGTGTGAGAGAGAGCAGTAGCAACAATTCATGACTTTTCTCCCTCTTAGGCAGGGGTGGTTTGCTTGGACCAGACAGAAAATGACAATGAGTTCTCTTGTTTGAGTTCAGCTTTGGTATAAGAGAACACATCTTTAGAGCTCAGGGCAATTTGTGCAATTTGCTCTGAAGGGAGGGAATGGCTTTTCTTTTTCCCCATTTCAGAAATTAAGTGGGTGTAACACAATGGAAAGCACAGCAGAGCAGCAAGGTCCTAGGCTGCAGCGAGCGAGGATCTGGTGAAATGTAACAGCTGTGGGCACAGAAATAAAGAAAAGCAGCTGCTTTTCTTTCAGAAGGCATCAGGAACAAAGGGATCTCCAGACAGACACCCTTACCTCCACCGCAACCCTTAAATGAGGTCTGGGAAGGGGTGGATCCTGGCTCCACCCCTTCTGGTCACTCAGGTACATTGCATGCACCTGAGCTCCCCTGGGTTGGCCCTGCCTTCCACCGGTGCTCAATCACTGCTTCAAGCCGTGACTCAGCATTTCTGCTACAGTAGGTTACTTCATGGTGATAGGAGGAGAGGGTTGGGAAAGCCCATTGTTGCTTATGCAAGTGGCTTATTCCCTTGCTGAAAATCTTCCTATGTTGTCAGCATGCCAGTTGCCTTCTGTCACTCCCACAGTTGAGATGCAGGGAGCTGTTTGCAAGGTCTTCTGTCACTTTGTTTTTATGCCAGGAAGAATCTGTTTTCTTTTAGGGCTGAACGGGGAGCAAAGTTACTTTTAAGTTAAGAAGAATTGAGTGTATATATCTTTAATGTTAGAAGAGAGTGTAAGAGTGCCTAGTTAGTTACTTTTTTTTTTTTTTTTTTTTTTTTTTTGCAAGTTTCCAGGACACTAGAAAGCCCTTCAGGTCTACTTTCTGCTTGCATAGAAGTTATTGCCCTGTGCAGAATGCAGTCAGATGGAGGCCAAGCAGTGAGGTGATGCTAAGGGTATTAAGTTTTGAAATGTTATGGGGATCTAGAAGTCTGCTATGCCAGAGGGAAGACTTGTAGTTTCCTTAGCTTTTCATCCTCTTTAACAAAGTTGTGCCTTGCCTCCTATAAGACATCTCCCTTCTCATGCCATTTGGTATGTCTTCCTGGTGATAAAGATTCTAAGATGTCACATGAGGCTTTTTTCCTTTATCTTCTTATTTTCAGAATTAATCATAAAAGTACTTGTGATTCTTGTGTTGGTAGAAGCTAGGATTTCTGGTTTCAGAATGCTGATGAGGTTCTTAAAAGGGTAGTCAGTGACAAGAAACCTCAAATGCTGACACTGATATGTAGGTGTTTTCAGATTCACAAATTGTAATAGGGCAGAAGGTGTGTATGGGTGTTTTTATTTCTAATTTCCATATGGTAAGCTTTTGATGTTGTTTTTTGTTTTCAGTACGTTCTTGGTGCTTTTAATTTAGAACTGTTCTAACCAGTGCGTAGCCATAAAAGTTTGGAAGATCAAAATTTGCCATCGTTTCAGCTCCTTGGAAAATTAGTCAATTGGATTGTGTTCAGCGTACAAGTCAACTGCTTTTTGTCTCTGAATAAAATATATATTTTTTTCTCCAGAAACTGGCTTTAAAGATGCATAAGTAATTTTACAGATGTTGTGCATGAACAGAATATCTAGAACGAGCAAAGAATTCAGGTAAAGATGTCCCTTGCAGAAGAAATCTATCGTTTAATGATTAACTCAAACACAAAATCCCTCTACTTAAGATGTATTGTTTTCCAAACTAGCAGTTTTGTGCTTTTGCAGTCTTGCTGGGCATCCATTCAAGGAAGAAAAAAAGGCTTAGTGGTCTTACTCATTATTCAGAATAAGAACTTTCATCCAAAGGATATTGTCATATACTTGAAAGATGGTGGAAGAGCATAAATTTGCAGTTAAATCTATGAAACCTCACATCTTTAAAATGAGTTAATATGCATTTTTCATCTGAGGTTTAAAAAAAAAAAAAAAAAGCAGGGATCAGCCAGAAATGGCTGGAAAGTGCTGCTGGCTTAAGTTCAGCCTCTCAGGCCAGCAAACAAGGACAGATCTTCAGCTGGTGTGAATCTTCATGGTTCCTCTGGGAAATCACTAATTGTGAATTTGTTTTCGGTGGCCAGAGTTCTGCAGCAGCCTTGTTTATTTCATTCTGGTGGAATGTTCACAGTAAATTTTAGAAAGTGTGGTTCTCAAGCTGTTTAGCTGCAAAAGTTTACCAAAAACTATCAGCTGAAATTGAGAATCTCAGTCTGCGCCTCCCACGGCACATGCTTATTTTTTTCCCCAGTACACATTCATTGGCCTTAACTTATAAGAGCTAGTCTGAGGAAAAATTATCTTTAGGATTTTGCAATCTCTGTACTTCAGTGACGGTTGTCTGGGATGTCAGAACAATAACTAAGAAGATGAAGACAAGGAGCTCTGCCTGAGCACTAATTAATAGCTTTTGCTGCACTTTTAATCAATTAAGGTAGCATATGGGACCACTGCTTAATGAGAATTTATATGAACTTTCATCATAGTTGATCTGTTTTCTTAGCCAGTCTTTTTTAAATTTAGGCAATTCATCAATGCTAAGGGCATTATGCACTTTGATAGTAGTACTCCAAGCATCACAATCTTTATGAAACACTCCTCAACCACGCAAGAACACATTTTCAGGGCTACACTGTATGCCCGCTCCACACAGCAAATGAGGACGATGGGAAAAACAGAGGCTCCTCAGAAATGCAGATGAGTACTGTGTGTGAAACCTGTGGTTTTCTCTTTGTGTACATTTGCTATTTTAAATTCCATTCCTAAATTCTTTGTCTTCAGCTTTGTGGAAATAAGGAAGTGTTTCATGATTCCTATAGTACCAAAGAGGAAATCTGCATTCTAAGGTATACTTTTGGTAGCTCCTTTGTCCCATAAAAATATAGATGCAGTATCTTCTAAAGGCCTACTATTACAAGGAGTTTTTACTTTAGAAAGCTAGTATGAAAGCTTGGAGAACTAAAAAGTAAAGAGTTTGTTGGGCTTTTTTTTTGTTTTGTTTTTTTTTAAACTAAGCTTTGGAATAAGAGTTTCAATATGAACGTGTTGCACTATTGTGATGTATTTTAGTTCATAACTTTTCAGTATACCAAAACTTTCACTTTCTCATTATATTTTTGTTAAGCATTTTCATTTGGTGTTTGTGCTTGCCATCTAACACCTCACAGAACAAATCATTACATCTACCACAGACCTGCAAATGGAAAATACTCCAAGCTTTCTATTTCATGCATTTCTTTAAATGTTAAACTGAGGCACTTGAAGTTGAAAATTAAAACACCTGAGGAGGCTGTTTCTGAGGTATCACACCCTGAATTACTGTCTTTGAACTGCAGCTTTAGCATTTACAGAGCAGAATTATTTCTTATTTTGCGGTTTGCTAAAGCTCAAGTAAAAGTAACTTTAAAAGGAAAGCATAACTGTAACAAAAGAAGGGATGTCCAGAAAGAATTCTGGACTCAGTGAATTTGCTTTGACTACATTTATGTCAACTTTCTCAGTGTTTTGTTGTTGTTGTTGTTGTTTTTAATTTCAAGTAGTTGTTAGTGAAGGCACCTGAATGTATCCAGCTGTAACTTCATTTGATCATTTCTGTAATGCTAGTATTTGATATGAAAGAAGCTCTGTAGATCCCTTGATTGCAGAGAATAGTGGCTGATGAATAGTATTCATAGTAGAAATCCTTTCCTTTCATATAACACTTAAAAACTCTTTTTTATCCTTGGATGCCCAATTTTTTCAAGTGCCTAAGTACGTATCAGACAGTGCTCCATCTCCAGAAATGTAAGAATTGTAATTGAATTTCCTTGGAGCAATGCAATTTCTTTTTCCACCTTTCAACTGAGAAATTAACTCGATGAGGATCTACTTCAGTAAATCTGTACCACTGCTTGTCATATCTGTATAGGTAGTTTACTCAGGCAAGGTAGAAAATGATTTAAGAAGTGTTCAGGATATCTGAAATAATAGAGATTTTCAATGGTTTTTATTATTTTTAGTTACTTTCCTGTTGTGGACAACTCTCTCTACCAAAACTTTCAGCCAGCTTAATTGAAGTTTCTCAGTGAATGCATGAAAAAAAGGTTGAATTTCAAAGATTCTGATTAATGACCTCAAACAAATCCGTGTCATGAGTTTTCATGTACACAGTCCACTTCTCAGATCAGTTGAATGCTAAGGGAAAAAAAAAACATATGATCATACTGCATTTCCCATTTTCTATTTGGATTCTCTAGAAGTTATCAATTACGTGTGTATTTTACTTTCTGAGTACTTACAGAATAAGAAACACTTATGTGTAAATTGTGTCATTTTATAAAATGTGTCATTTTATGCTTTTGATTGCAATTAGCTTGCTGAAGGTAGCTGTATTGTCGAGGACTGTGCTGGATCATCAGATGGTGTAATAGCTCAATGGTCATGAGACAGAGTAACTTCCAGTCTGAGTAAAGGTTTAAGTACCAGAAATGGAAAACTACTCATTGTTTAAAATAACTGATGATGAGTGCCTAATGCTCGTCTCTGAAACATCCATTCTAAAAGTGCGGTGAAGACAGGATTTTTTCTTACTCAGTACGTCCTCTGGAGGAGCTGGAATGGTGGCAGCAGTGAAGGGAAAATTCTAGGGAAAGAGATTTTTCTGGAGACATCTGCAATACCTTGAATCAAATCCATCCCACAAGTTGACAGCTGCAGACTCCAGGCGCAGAAGTTCTCAGAACAGCAACACATTTCACAATTTACTTTGGGGGATGTTCCTAATAACTGAGTGGCACTTTTACCTACAGGTAGTAGCTTTGTTTTGAAGGCTTCCAAATGGTATTTTGGTTTAGCTGAACGTGTCCAAAAGATTTTGTTTAGCTTCTTATGTAGTTAGAAATGGAAAAGTCAGCATTTATTCCACGGACGTAAAAGTGACAGGTATGAAATATGAAGTAGTCTTCAGTTGTTCTGATTTATTGATGGAGGCTAACATAGTAGAACTGTTTAATGTGTTAAAAGTCAAAAGATAAATGATGCCCAGGGCACCACTGGATATTTGGAGCTTATTTTTGAAACCGTGATATAGGAAAACTGTAGTTTGAGCATGAATTTTTTGGAGTTTTTAAGATGTTAGCCAAACCTGTATCCATTTTGGAAAAGGGGAAGATTCCTGGCTCATCACTTGCCATGCTGGGAGGCACTGGAAGGTACTTCCTTCATTTTCTAGAAGAAAGGGAAAAGTTCTGTTTAAATGGAGTATGTTTTATTCATGGTTCGGTTCCTTCCCTCTCGCCTAGCAACATCCTATTGATTCTTTTTT
>PPHD01016020.1:0-11477 GCA_002909625.1 Bambusicola thoracicus
GATAACCAAAAATCATAAAACCATGACACTGAGTGATGAGTAGACGCCTGGCTGGGTCTCACAGCAGGGGCAGAGCTGCTGCCATGATCGTGTGGGGCAGGGCATGGACTGCATAATGAGCTGTTCCAGTCTGCATTATAAGCTGTTCCAGGCCACAGGTGGCCTGCAGGCCGTGGGTTTAGAGAATGAGGCTGTAATTTTAATTACAGCCTTGGGTATATGCATATGAAGTAAAGAGTGAAAGGTTTGTAATGCCATAAACATACTGTGTAGGATAGATCAGCTCAGAAGGGTGAAACTGATGCTATATTTATGCTGTAGGTTTAGGAAAGAGAAATGACTGGTGAGATTGCAGCTCTGAAGAATTTCAGAGTTGCAGTGAAATGCCAACTAAATATGTCAGCAGTGTTTCTGCAAAAATAGTTTATCTTCTTCTCGTAAATATTGACAGGAGAGCTGATACTTGAGAGGAGAACTAGTAAAATATCAGTTGAAATGCTGTGTCTAGTTTCTATGTACCGTGCTTTAACTTCTGAAGAACAACTTTGACAGTCTGAAAGACAACAATCAAAAATTGCTATAGAAAATATGAACTGAAGAAATCTTGGTGCAATTTGGTAGTTTAATCTAGATAAGAGGAAAATGTTGAAGAAATGAAAGTATAATAGTCCAGTGCATTAAACACAATTACTAAAATTATGATGATTAACTATTTTTCGTGATCAGTGGGGACAAGTTTCTGAATTTAAAACAAAGAAAGAAAACCTTTCATCCTGAGGAAAAGATCCTAGCCCTATAGAATGGATTAAGAAATAAAATAAAATAATTAAAAAATTGTTTTGGTGATAAATTTATATTGGCTCCTGTCTGTGGCTTGAAGGATCTCTTGAAATATTTCAGAGCCTCAGTTTTCTATATCTCTGTACTGAAGCATTGAGGCTGCATGTTGGGGAGAGAAGTTTGTAAGTGCCTTATTACTCATAGGGATTTGTCCTTCCTGCAAGGTACTCATGATTTTTTCCATTACTGTTACCACTGAACCATGAAGACAAAGCTCCCAATACATGTTCTGGGATTCTAAATCCACTGGAAGATTAGTCATAACGAAAGGCTTTTGTTATTACCATGGCTTTATCTTAGAGGATGAACAACTTTAAGTAATGTTTCTTGCACTGCGTTTGCAGTGGGGGAGCATGACCAATGATTTGTATGTATTTTTAATAACATTTGGATTGAAAAATTTCACTCTGTTGCAGCTTTTTACCATAGCTCTCATTCTTTTACAAAATCTCAAAATGCTTAATGTTAGAGGTACATTTTAGAATGGATTTAATATGGGAAATTATGTCAAGGAAATGGCACAAACTTCATAAGTCTACTTAACATTTTGGGACTCTTTAGTACTATCAGTTACTCCAAGTTACTGAAGTGTGAGTTTCTGCAGACTGGCCAGCAGAACGGACACTAGGAAAACTGAATTATTTAGACAGGCATGGTATGCATCACTGTACGCATACAGATCTATCAAATAATCACCAGTTTATCACTGGAATACTTTATAGCACTTTTCAATGATAGTTGTTTTTATATTCAATTTTTCTATCTCCAGTGGTTCCAAGAGCAATCTCCACTTTTAGAGACAGGGCCTGAACTAAACAATAAATACTGTGAACATAACTTCAAAGATAAATCCCCTTGAACTAGGACTCAAATTAGTTCTCTTTTCTCTCTGGTTAGAGAAAGCTGAATGTATGATGGCTAAGTGGAAAAGAATTTTCAAAGTCAACTGTTTTGGCTTTTAGGACTATATTCTTGTGAAAATGAAACTTATTACAGATGAGAGTCCTTTTGTTTTCCTATCTGTGATAGTTTTTGTTTTTGCAGCAGGGTAAGATAGCTCTCTCATTTCTTAAATAATTTAGAAGGAAATTTAAACTCCAAAGCAGATAATTTTGGAAAGAACTAGCTTTCAAAGAGTTTTGCAACATCCTCTCTGTTATTAAATGACTCTAGGCTGGTCTGTTTTCTTCTGTACTTGCTTAGCCCTTTTCACTTCTGAAGGCGGTTTTTATTGTGCTGCATTTTTTTTCCCCTCATGGGAATGATTTCCACTTTGTAACTACTCTCCATTAACAGAACTCCTCAGCCTAAATTTGTTGTGTCTATGAGAATAAATTGGATTCCCCTAGAGATTTTTTCCAGCTTTCTTACTATCAGTTTTAAAACTGCTGATTTTACCCTGTCATACTTATTAAAGCTTTTATTTCCAGTCTCTTTCAGGAGACTCTGATCTGAAGCATTTCCTTTTTTTGCCTTTTTCCATCCGTTAATTTGGAAGAACCCAGAAATGCAATTTGGCATTTTCATAATTTGGTATTTAAATCAAAGAAATAGTTTAATTCAAACTTTTGAGTGCTGCATTTGTCAACGGTGCCCTGCAGAACATTTAGGCCATTACAGCTGTATCACAGCTTCTACATCCTTTTCTCAAACAATTATATTCAATCAAAGATATTAAGGGACCACTTTCCTTTCAATGCAATTGTGATGTAAATTAACATTGCATAAAACCGTTTATCATATGAAATTGTGCTGGAGTGAAAACAGCTGCAAGGTACCCTACAGCTCTAGGTTATAAGCTGTAAACTTCCTTGACTTCATCAGTAAAGGAACATCTAGCTGGCTTATTAGAACTGCTTCCATGTACTTTTCCCTCTTCTCATAGAGTAGTCTGACATACACAGTGCTACAAAAATTGGTGACCAACATTCAGCTCACTTAGGAGGAAGTGACTGTCTGTCCTTGGGGAGAGAGGGCTAGGAGGGAGAAAAGTGTTTTTGTGAAGTTCGTGCTGTATGGTGCTTATAACTATTTGTAATTGTGAAAATGTTTCATTGGAGTGATGTAGGGAGCAATCTCATTGGATCAATCCACGGAAACATAATATGAGTAATTTCATACATATATATATATTTCATCTTTCAAGCTTCAAAGATATTCTGTAACTTGGACTCTTAAGTGTAGCCCAAATCATACTGCTGGGAGATGAGCCGTGAGCTGCAGATGTGTATGGAATACACTGATCTGCTGTTTATCTCCAGTTTTCATTACTGGCCTGCGCTGCCCTTCTTGTCTGGGTGCAGTGGAGCTGGTCCTGCATTAGAAGTGATGCCGCCCCATCTCCTTATCATCACAATCTCACAGCAGTTTTTTGTTTATTTTCACCACCGTAATTCCACTAATGTCAGTAGAGATACTCAAAGTACCACACCCAAAGTATTTGGGATAGTCTGAGGTTAAACTTGGCCATGCTTGTCCGTTATTAGTGATGTAAATTAAACCATTATTCCATAATATCAGATAGTACAAGGTGAGATGGAAGTGAAATGAGCATTGCTATGGGTCATCTGAACCCCCATCTGTGGAATGAGTGTGGACAGCAGTTGCATTTGTCTTGGAAAGAACTCGACTATCAAAAACCGTGCAATTAAGATGTGCTGTTATATGCCTATCTGACTTTAAAACATGATGAAAAAACTGCTAATGCATTTTTAATTATATTGTCAATTATCTTTTTACTTCACTTTTTATTGTAATAAGAAAACTTTGAAGTGGCATTAAGTTCAACAATATGTAAATAGTAAGTGATCCTTCCTACTAGGCATTCTTGAAGAACAAGAGATTATACTAACAACTTTTGTTATTCTATTCATTTACAACTGGAGAATAATTAGAATTCAGAATACTAGATTCTCTCTCTGTTTGTTTTTTTTTTTCCAAAAATAAGTTATTTTCATGAGCAAATATCTGCCATTGTTGCTTTTTCTCACATGTGCACTTTCTCTCCACCATTACCAAAATAGGTGTTTGAACATTAAAAATTAAAGAAAATAGTAAGAAAGCTCTTTCAAAATTCCTTCTGTTCATTGTTCAGTGCCTTTGATACAGGTTACCATATTTTCTAGCTGAGATTTGAAGCTAGAAGAAAGGGGAGAAAAACTTTTTTGGAACTGTAAAACATAATTTTACCTCTATCTTGGGCTCTGTGCTGAATATCAAATATATAGAACATTTGTTCCATGGGCCATATAATACATTTATATAATCTGATTAGTATAAACCATCCCTCTAGGGGTCATGTCTGTTTTCTTGTTTGTTCTGTAGCCTACTGAAGAAAAGCATGTCCTGGATCGATGTTTGGAAACTGTATGAAAAATGAAAGAACACAGACCAGTTACTCTTTGCTCATATGTTTAACCTAATTTATTTTATGATCATAGAAAACAGTACACACGAAAAAATTAGTAGGTTTTGATGCAGTTGTCTGAGCATAGGTTCCCACTTGCTTAACAATTCTTCCTGGCTCCCAACTGTAGACAAATAAGGCATGTCCAATTGGTTTTGAGCTATTTGTGCTAGTCCTACTGGATATCTTGGATATTTTGGGCCAATTCAAATGTCATTAAATTTGGGAACATGCATTGAACTTAGCTGTTTAGTAGCAGTAATGGGAGCATCAGTTCTTATACTCCTATATGGACACTTATTTGCATTTGTCTTAATCTGGAGCTGAAAGTCCTCTACTTACAGATCCTTCTAGAGGATCTCATTTTCTCTTAGTGGTGTGTAGCTGAGGAGTAGAAACTTGCAAATGTTTCTACCTAGTCCTTGGACTGGATGGCAAATACATACTGCCCCTCAATTTGAAGGTGCCCCCACCTTACCTGATACCTTAGGCATTCTGGAAGGCATATCTGTGTATGATATATATGGCCAATAAAATATAATCTAAGTATACATAAATCATATTGCTCTGGGATACTTAGAGGCATCCATAACTAAATAACTTTTATTGTGTCTGTAGAAAACATGATTAATTTGTATGACCATTCTGCAGTGTGCTTAGCTATGCACTAAAATGGTCACTCGATGCCCAAATGCTGTTTGTGCTGGGAGATACACAAAGCTAAGGCACGTGCACTGATTTTGAGACCAGCTGGCAAAATCTGTCTACCTCCTCCCTACTAGAAGGATAGAATGTTTGAGTTATAAAGAACCCCTAAAGGTCATCTAGACTAACTGCCTTGCAGTGAACAGGAATATCTGCAGCTAAATTGGATTGCTCGGAGCCTGGTCCAGGCTGACCTTAAATGTCTCCAAGGAGGGGACATCCACCAACTCCCTGGGCAGCTTGTTCCTGTGCCTCACTACCCTCATTGCAAAAAAACATTTTTCTTACATTCAGTATAAATCTTTCCTTTTCTAGTTTGAAAATATTTCCCCTTGTCTTATTGCAACAGATCCTATGGAGTCTATCCCCTTCATTTTTTATAGTCCTGCTTTAGATACTGAAATGCTGCTTTCAGGTCTCTCTGGAACCTCCTCTTATCCAGGCTGAACAGCCCCAGCTCTCTCAACCTGTCCTCATCTGGGAGAAGTTCTGTCCCTTGGATCATTTTTGTGGCCTTCCTCTGGACACACTACCACAGGTCCACATTTCTTCAGTACTGAGGACTCCACATCTGGATGCAGTACTCCATGTGACATCTCACCTGCACAGAGTAAGGGGGAAGGATCACATTCCTCAACCTGCTGCCCACAATTCTTTTGATTCAGCCCAGGATACAGTTGCATTGCTGGGCTATGATGACATATTGCTGGCTCATGGCCATCTTGCCAACCACCATACCCCGAGTTCTTTTTGGCAGGGCTGCGCTCAATCCTTTTGTCCTTCAGATTGTATTGATAGCAGAGGGTTGCCATGAACCAGGTGCAAGACCTTGAGCTAGGATTTGTTGAATCTCATGAAGTTCACTTGGGCCCACTGCTTGAGCCTGTCTAGTTCTCTCTGGATAGCAACATGTCCTGTTCTGTGCTGTCCACAGCACACAGCTTGGTGTCATCTACAAACTTGCTAAGGGTGCACTCAATCCCACTGTTGATGTCATTGATGAAGATATTAAAGAGCATACATCCCAGTACTGACCCTGAGGGATATCTCATGTCACTCACCTCCATCCGGACAATGAGCCATTGACCACTATTCTTTGGATATTATTTTGTAACCCATTCATCATCCTCTGAACAGTCCACTCATCAAATCCATATATTTCCAATTCATAGAGAAGGACGTTATGGGAGACCATGTCAAAGGCCTTACTGAAGTCCAGATAGAGTGCATCGGTGACTCTTCCCTCCGTTTGTCTCTTCTATTACTTGGTTCAAGAAGTTATCCTTGATACATTCCAGGAACCTCCTGGATTGCCTACAGCTTGCCATGCTACTTTTCCAGCAGGTTGAGAACCTGAGATTACCATGCCTTCTGCAGCTGGAGGAAGAAGACTTCATCAGCAGAATTCACTTAGGTGGCCTGCAGCCACAAGGCTCCCCTAGTTACCTCAGTCTCTAACTTTTACCAATAAGCTTTTGATGTTTTTTTCCATTCTTCAGGAACAACTCTTCATAATCTACTCTTTCCTTGATGTAGGAGTGCAATGCCTCCTCCACTCCTTCCTCATATGTCCCTTCTGAACAATATGTAGCCACAGATAGCCACATCCAGCCATGCATCTCTCTTAACCCCAAATTCAGGGTGGCCACGTGCAATCTGTGTATTCAGAGTGGATTTTTAATGGACTAATTCACAAACTGTGCCTACAAATTGTTTAGAAAGAGGGATAATTTGCTAAAGGTAAACGTGTGCCAGAAAGCAGTGCAACAACAGCGTTACTGATCACATAGCCTTTCAGAGTCCAGCTCTGCCTTACCATTGTGCATTTACTTGTGTAGATATCTCTGAAGTATTAAGAAGAACATTGGAAATGCAGTATGAAATATATAAGCATGTCTCATGAAAAAGATTTTGGCAACAGAAGTTAGGGCATTCACCATGGAAAATTATCAAAGCTGTTTTCAGGTACAAAAATTCTGTTTGATGTTTTATGTCCATATATCTCATTTCACCCAAGAGTATCACACAACAGCTAGCAAACTTTATACAGAAATATCATGGTGTCCATCAAAGTGGTCTTCTGGAGTGGAATGTGACAGCTATTTACAGGAGAAAGTAACATTGCAGATTTGAATAGGACTGGAGCCAAGGAGTAATCCTATGTGTGAGGGAAATGGCAGAGGGCATATGCAGGTAAGAGTACTCAAAAGATCCTGAGGTTGTTAAGGTTGACCAAAGTTAGATAAAATCTCATTTTGTCTCTTTTGCTAATATTTCTTGTTTTTAATAAAAGTTGGGTGCCTGAATGCAGAACCTTCAAGAACACCATACCCCAAAAATCATTTTAAGGCTTCACTGATGTAGAAACACATTTCATGAATCAATTTCTGATGCAAGTGCTGACAGTGTTAATCTACATATCCTGTCCGAGTACTGATCAGGCCAAATCTTTGCCTATGCTTCTGCCTTGGAGAAGACTTTGTGTGGGCACGGTGGTTTTCTTGCACAGAGTAATTACTAAGACTCTTCAAATTGTGAACTGTAGGTCTTGTCATCAGAATAAATTGCACTGACTTAAAGAAAGATTTTATTATTAAAGAATATAATTACATTTTTTCTCTGAACACTCTTCTTTTAGTTTAGAAGTAGCTTATTTCAATTTTTGTAGGGGTGAAGGGAAGCATTCAGACAGGATAATCTTAATTGGACATTCGTGGGAGTAGAGAGTGCTGACAGTAGGGGGTAGCGGGTTGTTATTCGGTAAAGGAGACACATAGACTGACAGTCTATGAGAGATGACTGTGTCAGATAAAATGAAAAATGCATTTTCAAAGTAAAGTCAGCAGCAAGCAGAATGCATGCTTTGGCCTGATGACAAGATGGAAAGTAGCAAAATTACTGCTGCTTCTCAACTACGTGAAGGCAGTGCTGTCAAGTGCTTTATACCACTACTTAATTTCTGTTCTATATTGGATAAATATATTTTAGCTATCATTTATTCAAATGAAAAAGAATTTAATCCACATTTTTAAATTCACTTCTTTTCTTTCAGCTGAGAAAAATAATACTGGCATTAAGATAAATGGAGGTGTAAGCAGATCTCTGTCTGTACTGCTACGATAATGCAATACCCAAAAGCCAGTTGGCAAGCATAGCTACTACCACTGTATAGGCTGTGCAAGTTAAAAAAAAAAAAGTTTTCTCCTTTAGCACCCTTTCCATACTCTTACGGAGTTCAAGCCTCAAAAGCTGGATAACTTTTCAAGCATCTTTCCATACTTTATGTTGCTTTAAATAACCATGTACATATTTCTCCGTAGCTGTGTTAGATATTCAATTGAAAAATGTTTCTATAGGAATACTTAGGAAGCCTTTAATACTCACAGAACTTTTTCCTTATGAAGATGACAGAAGATGTACACATTTGGAGACCTAGACTGAACATTCTGAGATGTATGCTAGATGAGAATGGAGGACAAATGGGAAAGCATCTATCAAAGCTTGAGTATAGCCCTCTGTTAGGGAGAATTTGTTCATTCTTTATCCATTATGCAAAGGAGTTGTGCAATGTGAAGGAAAAGTCTGGAGCTGGATGAACTGAAACCATCCTGATGGAAACAATTCTTGTCAAACTGAATAGAAAAATGAAAATGTAGTACATAAGATCACTTTGCACAAGGAGTACAGATTTCATAATTTACAATCAGATCTACATATCTAGAGATAAAACCAAGATTTTTATCAGAAAGAATGAATCAGACTTCCCAAGTGTTTGTCAGTAATGAATAAAATTACTGAGTTTTGAAGTATTTCTCAAACTCAAGTACAGAATACTCAGAAGTAAATGTTTTTTTTTATTTGTCTGCCATCTTGTGAATATGGAAGTACTTCCAAAAAAAAAAAAAAAAAAAAAAAAGACAAAAAGACATTTCATGAATCACATGATTGATTAAAAAGAAACTAGCTTTGTAATACATCAGATTGTTAATATGTGTCTCTTCTGATGGACTCTGCTTCAAGCTATGTTCTAAAATAACCATGATCATGTTAACATTTTAATAAAGTTCATTTGATTGCTCATGTGTTTAGAGGAATTAGTCTTGTGGAAATACTAACAATCCCAGTAGAAACTGGAGAGGAAAGCAGAGCTTCTGCTCACCTAAGTTGGATGCAAAAGCCATTTTGCACTGCAATGCATTGCCAATTGAGAAGCCTTTCAAATGCAATGAAAAAAGCACAGGCACCACCACAAGACCACAAGACCAAAAGCCAACTGATCTCCACTGGTTGCATACGGAATTTAGCGAACAAATGTTCTGAACTCAGATGGTTTTATCAAGGTGCTAGTTATATGGGGTAAATCTGAGCTGAAAGGGTTTTCATGTACAACCCAGTCTAATTAATTGCCATATTGTAATAATAAGTACATCAGTGGAAAATTTGTCATCTTCTTTTACCTCATCATGAGTATATCACTGTCAGTTTGCTCAGGGACACACCGTGACCTTGAGTGATGGCTATCATTATAGCATTTACAATTAGTGATCCTGCACATGGCTATTTTCAGGTTAGTTTCAGAAAGTGTGTAAAATAAAATGCCTACAGCATATTGGCTATTTGAACTCATAGTGATGAGGGCAGCTTGAATGAGACTCCCAGTAAATTAGCTAACTTCACTTGTGAAAAATGCTGATAGTGGAGAAAAGCACATTACTACTTGACCTCTACCTCCAAGCCTATTGCAAAAGCTTCATTTCAGTTGCAGCACCACCAATCCTCTATAAGGCTTTTATAAAACCATGTGCTGGGTTTAGCTTTACATTGTGTGTAAATCAGCATTTCAAAGTGCACTTTGTCCCCCACTTTATTTTTCTGGTAATTATTTGTTGCCACCTTTCACATTATGTTCTCTTCTTGTGCCAGCCAAGTTGATCTATGCATTTTTCTAGACTCAGCTTCAGTTTTCTCAGATGAAAATGAATTTCTTCTTTTCTTTCTGCGTCCAACCCAATGTGTTCATTTCTCTCCACCTACTTCTTTCCCAATCATCTCACTCCATGTCCTTTTGTTCTGCAGTTTTCAGATTTATGCTAGCACCCTTCTTTCTCCTTAAGGACTCATAGTTCTTGTTCCTTCTTATAAAGATAGTGTAATGTCCTGGTTGATGTCCTTGCCTATCACTTCCCTCTAGAACAGAATCACAGATACTCAGATTTAGAATTTGTCAAAACACAAAATTTGCGTCTCACTGATGTCAGTGGCATCATAGCCCTGTAGGCACAGACACACCTGCAACTCCTCCTGCATGTTCCCCACACTCCATGCATAGATGTAAAGCCACTTGAATTGGGCTCCCGTTGAGTCTTATTTACCAATTAGAGTTCCCATATCCTGAACCTTAGATGCTGTCTGATTGGCCTGTGATCCTGCTCCAGGCCCAAGCATTCATTACCATTGTCAGCCCCTGCAACTCTAGTTTAAAGCACTCCTAATTAAATTGGAAAGCTTTCTCCCAAAGATGGTCTTCCTCCTGTCTGACAGATGAACCCCATCCTCTCCCAGAAGACCAGATTTTTCAAAATTAGCCATGTACTGATTTTCTTAATTCTGTCAGTCCTTTCCCTCCCCACTCCCCTAACCTGGAGGGTTGATGAGAAGACTATGTGTGCTCCTGAGTTGTTCACTACTGCTCCCAGCTCCTTGTAGTCCCTCTTTATATTATTCAGGTAGCTGACAGCTGTGTGCCTACGTGAAACAGCAGTAGAGGGTAGTAGTCTGTGGGATGTACAGGGTCTGTACAGGTCACACCCACACTATTTGCCCACTCTGTACTTGGTGGGCAGTGACCAGTCACTGCTCTCCCTGAGGCTTCTAAGGGTGCAGGTGTGTCCTCTGTTGCCCTGGAAATGCCCACATTAGCCTCTCTCACGAGAGCTGCCCATTGTTGGAGGGTCACTCTGCTGTCTCAGTGTTTCCCTGGCAGAGGAAGCCCACAAACCCATCATACGTTGAGATGGCCAGCTCCAAAGCAGCTGCTCTGAATGAGTGAGAATCACATGACAATTCAAGAAAAGCAGTATTCTCAAATGCTGCCAAAACAGCTAAAATCCTGAAGAAAAGCCTGATTAAACTTTGTATTTGGTGGCAAAATCATGGTTTCATATTAATGTCATCTGACTCTCTGTGATACATGTGATATATTCCCAGAGAGTGGTGGTGAATGGAGTTAAATCCAGCTGGGGACCAGTCATGAGTGGTGTTCCCCGCAGATTGGTATTGAGACTTGTCCTATTCAGTATCTTTATTGATGACCTGGATGAGGGCATGGAGTGCACCCTCAGTAAGTTTGCAAATGACACCAAGCTGGGATGTAGTGTTGATCTGCCTGGGGGTAGGAAGGCTCTACAGAGGGATCTGGACAGGCTGGATAGCTGGGCTGAGGCCAATGGCATGAAGTTAAACAAGACCAAGTACTGGGTCCTGCATTTTGGCCACAACAACCCCATGTACAAGCTTGGGGCAGAGT
>PPHD01016021.1:0-11998 GCA_002909625.1 Bambusicola thoracicus
CACTGAGAACTTTATACAAAGGAGCTGACTTTAGGACAGTGTGTAACAAGTGCCTTTCTTTCCTAAGATGCTCTCTTTTCGAATTTGTCAGTTGTATTTGTCAGTTAAGACAGTGGCTGCAGTGTTTATGCAGTATTTTCATTGACTAGTCATGTGCAGCCCACAAAACCTGCTAATTTAGTTCCTCAGAAGCTCAGCCTTTATATTTTTCTAGCCAGGAGTAATGTTATATTAGAGGAGAGTGTTTTCTCACTGGCTCCACTTCCTCTATCCTTCCCCCAGACACCACACACATACTCCCTTCTTTGGACAACTCTCAAGAGAAAGTACAGACAGTCTGGAGAACAAATCTTCCTTCATGCAGATTACATTCTCCTATAAACACCTCGACGACTAGTATATAACCTCCAGCAAGAACGCTGCCTAATCTTTGGCAACAAAATAAACATATCGAAGCCAGAAGCTCTGATAAGGGGATTCTCAAGGATCTGGAATTTTGGGTGCTGTAAATGGAAGGATGACTGTTGCCAATAGTTTTGAAAAACGGTGTACCTGAAGAAAGAAACTTTCTTTAATAATGCTGAAATTGCTGTTCTCTCCTGCCTCTATCACAGCGGCAAAGAAAAGCGCAAAGGAAATCTTCTGTGAAGATTCCTATACCTATCGTTGAGCTTTTCTGAAAAGCCACTCCTAGCTTTGTTCCTGTTCATGGGACCGTGAAATCTCTGAGGCATTAGCTTTTAGAAATATTGAGATACCACAACGTGTAGGGACTTAGCAAGAAGAGGAGCCAGGGAAGCTGCTCTCTAAACCTTCCTCAAATATCCTTAAGAACAGTACCTAAATAGGACGAATCTCACTAAAGAAAGAATGATTTACGTCCACACCTTAAAAAGAGATGTTTAGCTTGAAGGATGCACTCAGTGTTTTCTGAAGTGCTGCTTGATACTGATACCTTCTTTTGTATCACTGCCATGAACATGTACTGTAAGTTCTGGAATATTTTTCCCCTCATTATTTTTGCTCTGATGAAGTCATTAGTGTGCCTGTGGCTTTGCTGAAGATGGCTTTGTTAACAGAAAGGATTTTTGTGTATTTTTTTGAAATAAAACACTAGCTTCTCAGCAAGCGTAGCACTGAATAGCAAACATGGAAAGGGTTCTTTAGAAAACCACCTATGAGGATGCACAGATAAAGAGACCATAATTTTCTTTCAATTAAAGCTTGTTAGCCTGCAGAGCAATAGGGACTCCTTATTAAGAAGCCACTAGCAGAGCCACTGCCCCACTATCCTAAATATCCATGGCTGAAAATACCATTCCTCTTGGCCCTGTATTTCCTGCTACCCTTACCCCTTCCCAGTAAATCCCTGTAACAAGTTTTGGGACAGATCTCCAGACCCTTCTTTATTTCTCTTTCACAGTGGTGCATGAAGGAGATTGTCTTCCAGCTGTCCTGGAGCCATCCAGGGTTCCTTTTTTTGGGGGGGTTGGGGTAGGAAACAAGGAAAGAAATTCACTGTGACGTTTTGTATCCTGAGTCATATCATGGATCTGTTATGAACATGCGAAATGCATTTTAAATGAATAGTATGTGACTATCTGTGGAAGTTTACTAGATCAGTTGCTCACTATTTTGCTCTCTCTTCCTCTCAGAATAGCAGTCTCGTAGTCTTGTTCACTACACGCTGTCTGTACCTCCCTGCACAACTGCTGCACTGTGGCTTTAGAGGCCTACACCAGTTAACAGGAACAGGGAAGATGAGGTTAGGTCTTTACTTTTTATCTCGTATGGCTCAGCTCAACAGTAATTAGCTTCTGCCTCTGCTTCTGTGGGCCTCCTGCACGCCACAGCTGCAGCAGCCAAACCTTACTCCATAGAAAAATTAGACAATTATCTCTGGGAATTTATTTCCAAGCAAGAGTATTCACATCTCACTTCTCCCCAGTACTTCATCACCAAGATGCGCAGCTGTTGAAGGACTATCCAGATCTCAGTCCAATCTACTGTCATGTTCAATAGCTCATCACTGCGAGAGTTTCATAAATGTACGTTTTCCAGATATATCTTCAGTCTGTGTTTCCTCTGGTAATCCCTGCCTGGAATCACAAATTAGAAAATAGCCTATAAAAATCCCCTTACTTAGTTCAGAATAATTAGCAAAAAGACATTTCTTGTTAGAGGAAATGCTCTTCCAGTGCAGCTGTCTCAGAAAGCAAGCAATGCCTGGGCAGCGGACACTGCAGGAATGAGAACTGCTACCCCTGATTTGTACTGTCCTGCTCGGAGCATCATGAACTTGCCATCTGTGATGGGCACCGTTAGTGCAAAGCATGCCTTTTTTAAGGGAGTGAACAAACAGCGATGAAATGAAAACCTGATGATCTGCTCCATTTGCCATCTGTGTTTCCTTCTAGAAATCTTGAGCTTGAAATCTCGAGCTTCCTCATTTGAAGAATCTCCTCTTTCAACAGCCATTTCCATCCAGAATTACTAGTGTTTCATGTATCATCTAGAGTGCTTTGCCTAATGTTTTCAAAACCAGCTGCAAAGTATAAATCTCTGGCACCTCATATTTTTAAATTACTGTATCTGCTTCCCTACCAGTTGTACAAAGTGCTTGAAAAAAACAGCATTTTCTCTACAGTGGAAAAACATTTTAGTTTCTGCTGAAATCCTCCAGGTTTGTTGATGTTCTGCTCAGCCTTACTGTCTTTTACTATCCTGTGTGATACTTGGATGGTAGCCAGGCACATATAAATTGCTCCCACTCATGCTCTTTCTGGCGGTTTTATGTGCCTTTCACTACTTTCTAGCAGATATTTGAGGCAGCAATTTATTCCCATCACGTTTTTTTCTGCTTACTTTCTTTTCCCCTTTGAAAACGGTTACATCTCCTTGCCTAGAGGTTTCCTTAGTGTTTGAGGATTGCCGTGGATGGATCCAAGACTAAAAGGACAAAACTGTGGCTTTTTCTTTATGTTTGGGGCAAGGAGTGAGAGGCCATAAGGAGCCCTCCCCCCCTCGCCCAGTTTCTGAGCCCCTTCCCATCCAGGATGGACAGGCATCTTTCCACGAGGCACACTTGCTTGCTTGCCATGCCAGTGGGCAGAGTGTGCATGACTTTGAATTTGCCAAATCATAGCTGTAAGTGCCCATCTCCCCCTCAGGACATCTAGCTCAGTATATGTGAGTCAGAGCAGAGAGTTTTTTCGTGCCAGATAAAAGGGATGGTACACATTACTTTTTGACTGGAAAATGCAAGAAACCAGAGACCTTAGTTGTGCTGCTCCTAGAAACATTTGGTTCTTGATTTTCCTCTGAGAACCTCAAATGTACTCCAAGTTTAATCTAAGTTTTGGACAAATCCATAACTTAGTCTCTCTTCGATATACTGATTTTTCATTATATTTTCACCTACAAATTAGAAGGGCAGGAAAAGCAAAAAATCAATCTCCATTATCAAATAATCCAAAGATTTTCTGTCCAAAGACAGAAGAAAATGAGCATTCTGAACTTACCTCTGCAGGTCCCGTCTTAAAGTCAGCTTTCACCCATCTTAGAAGAGTTTCTGATTTGCTGTGAATCACATAATTCCAGTGGCAATCCTGGTGAATGCCGTGTCATTGGAGCAGTGACAGAATAAAACTAAATCATGTCCTACTTCCACCCCTTGCCACAGAATGCAGCTGCTATGCAGTTGCATCAGCAAAAATATCTGTGGGGCATTTTGTGGCCTGGTTGGTAATTGGACCCAAATGTAACAAAGAGGGCGTCAGTCAGTCCTGGCTTAGAGTGGATTAGATCACTGCAAGTAGAGGGGATATTTACTATAGCACGTTGATATCATTAAGGCGTGTTAGTAGCTTACAATGTTTTATAAAAACATGGACACAGTAATAACAACAAACACCACAGAAGCTCAGTTCTGGGACTGAGTTCTCTGTCCCAGCACATCTCTTTGAAAGCTCACGCATCGTGCATTCATCCAGGTATAAAATGACTATCAGAGCACATCCCACAGATGAGAATTAACAGGGCTCATTTGTCATCCAGCTCTGACCTATTGCATCAAATTCCTAACACAATTCATAGGATTGTGAATCTCTGGTGTCTTCCTAGAAGTTGTTGTCATGCTCATTAAGAAAAGCGTCATTTTAATGCAGCATGTTTATCGCATGGCTTGTTGCAATTTTCTCACATGCTGGTGTTAAACAAACGTTCCTTTTGCCTTTGTAGGTTACACAGATGGACCAGAAACTGAACCTCATTACTGAGATGCTGCATCGTCTGGTTTCAAGTCATCAGGGGGATCAAGGGAACAACAGGTCATCTCAGAGAGGCAACAGCGTTAATTCAGATCTCTTCCTCCCAAATAACACCCTGCCAACCTACGAGCAACTGACCGTGCTGGGAGGAAATGAAGACGATATATCCTGATGTGGTAAAAGTCTGGGTTGGGTTCTTCCCACCTTTCTCCTTTAAATGGAACTGAATGTTGAGAACTTGGAAGGAAATTCAGTTCATCAGCCATCCAAGAAAACACATGACTGCAGTATCTATACTACTAGTCTCAAACGCACTCTTCAGAAACCACCCATTATAGCCCAAGGATTGCCAGGCTGTGTTCTACCAGGCAAAACCTACCGAAGCTCCACATTGATTCTATTGACGAACAAAACTTATAGCAACTCATTATGGCTCAGAAAGACCGAAACAGTGTAAAGACAGGCAAAGATTTAGAGCCCCTTTAATAATAATAACAGTAATAATAATACTCTAATAATACTTGAACTTAGATGGGAAATCTGCATTTTGTTTATGAACCTGCAGATAGCAATATGTTTCTACTACTAAGGTTTTTAAAACAAAATAGGATAACTTATGTTGTTCTTATTGTATAAATAGACCACTAACATTCTTGCGAATGACAAACCACATGCTGAATGATTTTTTTTGCTGTTTTATTTTAACGTTGCTCCATAAACATTATCAGATAATGACCAGATTTTTTTAATCTGTTTTTCTTCAGGGAGGAACTAATACTTAATCTGGAACAATACTATTTATAGTGGAAAGTGCTATAGATTTTTTAAGATACCAGTTTTTAACGGGGAGACAATAACATATTACATAGAAAAATGATTCTGCTTTCTAGAAAATTGTTGCCAAAGAATTTATATATAAATAGAAAACGCAGTGGTCTGAATGTACTTGTCCTGAAATAGCTTCTTAAAAAGAAGGCCCACTACTTCTTAAATCTACTTTTTTTCTTTTTCCTTAGCTTATGCTATCCAAGAGTAGCACAACAGTCCAACGTGACTGGACTTGCAGGTCAAGTGCTTGAGCTGGCCGCTTACTGAGCATCCATAATTCTCACAGGAATCACGGCCCCGGTTCAGGAAGGCATCTCTCATCCAGACAGCATACATGACAAATTTAATAGTTTCCTGAATAATCAAATGAGAAATTCTGCTCCCTACCAAAGTCATTAATCTATTCAGAAGTGCCAGCTCCAATCTAAAGGACGCAGGGCCTAACCTGCAAGCCACCTCATCCCACGTTATAGTTGCAATAAGAACATCAGTGTTTGTCTTGGTGTGATTTTTCACATGCACAACGTGAGCAGGATTGGAGCTTTGCATACTGAAGTTGAAATTCAACCCTTGCAGTTAGTTAGCACCTCTACCATACTCACCCTTCCTTGAAAGCAGAATGTCCTTAAAGTTGACAGTGTTGGAAAATGGAGGATTACAACATAGCTAATTAATGCAATGTATATAAAATGAAAGATTTCAGTGTTTGAAAGCAAGGAGACATACATATACATATAGATATATATATCAAAACTGATGCCCTAAAGCCTCATAATTTTGCGCAGCAGTTAGCATTACCAATCTTTAGGATGTAAGAGCAGTCTGAAATACCGATGCGTAATGAACTGAGATCGCAGGGAACCATCTCATAGTATTGCTTATATGCTGAGCCTTGTTTTAAACATGAAACATTTCACCTCTTTCACTTGGACTGCAGAGGAAAGTATACTGTATTTATGTTATAATTATCTTGTCTTGCTGCTGTACAACAGATACATGTTAAGGGTGTAGAAACGTATGGACTTAAACAGGAATTGTACCTGGGCATTACGTTTTATAGAAATCAAAATTACTGTGATGATTTTGAATATTTTTAAATGAGATTCAGTGTGTAATTTCAGATTATTGATCAATCTCTAATTTCCTAATAAAATACAGGACAAGATTACCACATCTTCTGTTTATTCTGAGATCCAGAAGTTCGATACGCACAGAAAAATTGCTGGCTTTTCTTTTTTCTCTTAGGCTACTATTGCAATACAATACTACATAATGTCCTTGTGCTGGTGTGTTGTTTTGTCTCTGTCCATGTGAACGTCGCCATCACCAATGTCCTCAGAATAATCAGGTTTTGAAGTTCTGTCTGTGGCAGGTTGCTAGCAGGTCTGATTCCACATCTGGTCCAACAGAACCTTACAGAAAGAGTACAAGCTTGGTGACCCGTGATTTCAAATCCAATGATTCATCTTGTTCTTAAAAAGAGAAGATGATCCAGGCTGCCTTTGACCCATCCAAATCCATCATGCAGCTGCCCAAAGGTAGCCACCACAGCTGCTCATCAGAGACATGTCTTACTTCTCTGCCTGACGAGTGGATTGGATTTGTCTCATCTGTTGGTGCTTCATACCTGAAAGACTTCTCTCAGAAGTAAGTATCTCATTGTCTTTCTTCACAGTGCGTTGTGGAATAAGGATAGCAGGAAGATGAGCTAAACAGTTTGATGCCTTCAAGCTGGACCCCTCCGCAGTAACCATCATGCAGGCAGTATGTTGTGTTGGAACCTTGTTTGCTGGTTCCCGCTGTTCATGCAAATTGTCCAAAGCACGTAAGTGAGTGTGTGGTAATTGTCTGTCAATTGTGTGTCTGCTCCGTGTCCAACACAAAGGGACTTTAGTGACCACTGTTATATAAATGCAGTATAACATGTCTGCAAAGCTTTCATTATTCTGAGCCCAAGTGGTGTTGGAGCTGGAAGCGCCCACTGCCACACTGGTTGTTAGAGTATGTTCCTTTTTAGATTCCCTTTCACAAAGTATCTTAGAGAACTAGAAGAGTCTGGACATCACTCATTTTCATTCTTGTATTTAAAAATAGGCTTGTTTCAAATAATGTCATTGGCCAGCATTGTGCTCAGATACTAGCTGAGGCAGGAATAATTTGATGTCAGCAGATAAAATGGCCGTTTCACTGCAGCACGTTAACGGCTCTTGTGGCCAGCATACACCTCAGTGCTGATTTATCATCAGTCCAGGGGAAGGTGGAAGGATTGCAGGGCTCCCCCCACCCACTGAGTTGGAAAGGTCTGGGCAAGGAACAAATTACTCCTTGAACTATTAAAAAAAAATGTAAAATGCAGGAAGATTTTCTTTTCTGTGAGTTTAAAGGAGAAAAGGTAAAAGCAGTTTTCAGCTAATCCTCACATATCCTGCTGAGATGGGTATTATTGTTCTCATTTCACTGATGGGATGGTGGCTGGGAAGAGGAGGGGCAGGGGCATGGAAGAAGAAAAGAAAAAAGATTAAGGGTCTGATGCAGCTCCCATCTACGTCCCACTCCTGTGAACGTGTACTTATGTACTTCATTTATGCACAGGAGTTGGGCTGTTGCCTTCAGTGGGACTACTCAGTCCATGCGGGCCAACATAAGCCTTTGCAAGTTCAAAATCTATTAAAGAAGGCTTCCCATAGGCTTAGTGGAAGCTGGAGTCAGATGAAGCTGTAGCACTGCTTTCCCTGTGGTCACAAAGACGTTTGAATTGCCAGTTTTGTTCCCTGTTTCTGTTTTCAGACCGTTGGCTTATACAGCTCTCATGAGCCTCTCACAAGCCATGATAATATTGGAGGTATTTCTTTCTGCTTTAGTGATGAAAGCTTTCCTTACCTACCACATGTGAACTCACACAATGAAATGTTCCTGCACAAAAGCAAATTCTTTTTAGATGCCCTGAAATTTCTTTTTAAATGGCATGTAGAAAAGTTTGTCTCTTGGGCTCCCTGACCAGCAGCAGCTAAGATGAAGGAACGTGGAGGGAAGCAAGTTCAAAACTAATAGAAGGAAAATAGCTGATACCCAATCGCTCAGCGATATTTCCCTGAGTCCCAGCAAGGATTAGATGCAAGAACAAGAAGTCAGTGAGTTCAAATAGAAACTATCAAATATTTCTACAAATAGTGGCTTTTTCATGACTCATATGAGGGATGACTTTGATGTCTAAGCGCAAATTCCAGCTGAAACTTCCTTCTGTGTTGCACTGTTTTGCAAGTTGTGTTGCAGGTTCTATTCCTGCATCACCCACTTGGTGTCTGATGATGAGATGTGAATTCATGCCTTTCCATGGTAGGAACATTCAGACCTCATGGTGGTAGGGCCTCTCTCTACTACCTCAGTGCAAATTTTCACCAAACTTAGAAGAACTTAATTATTTTGTAGATCTAGAATTATAGAACCATTAGAGCTGGAAGAGACCCTTAAAGGCCATCTGGTTCAAATCCCCTGTAATTAACAGGGACACCTACACTAGATCAGGTGCTCAGGATCCCATCTAGCCTGACCTTGAATGGGATGGGGCTTCTGGCCATCTCTCTGAGCAAGCTGTTCTGGTGCCCTCTACCCTTCCGTCAAGTTCAGTTGAGCTAGGCTGACGTGTTCAAAAGCCACTCAGGGGAGCCAAAACAAATACTGAGTGCATTCACATTGTTTACATGAGAACCGGACTGAAAAATCCCCCCAGCCCTAAGCCAGAGATTTTGACCAGATAGTAGCCTCAGCTTCAGGGCACGAGGGCATCTGTAGTTCCTGAGGCTGAGAAGAGACTTGCAGAAGACTTTTTCTCAGGAGCCACCAGGTCCTGCAAGGCTTCATGCACCTTGCCTATGGAGCAGCAACAGAAGGATGCTGGGAAACTGAGGAATGCTTTCCCAGGGCAGCACGAGAAGCCTCACATTGCTCTTAATGACAGAGACCCAGAAGCCAATATGACAAAATGGTTGGCGCCACAACAAAGAAAATGCAGGTGCCGAATGGAGGCATTGTTCAACGTGTCCATGCACATTATTGTAATGCAGTGTGTTGTCCAGTGAAAAGATGCCTACATGGCTGGCGAGGGAGCACTGCCAGGGAAGGGCTGGCCCCAGAGAAGCTGCATTGTCCGAGCCAGGCAGAAAGTTCACATAACTCCCACATTGGCTGGCAACTGCTGCCTACGGGGAACAGCTTACCAGCCTGACGTGAGGCATTATGCTCCCTGCCCATGGATTTGCACCTAAGAAGAACCGATGTATAAAGCCAGTCTCAAAATCATCTCGGAGCTCCGTTTTCTTCAGAGCTAGCATTGCTCTGGCGAACTGCCCAGGGATTTAGACTCAGCTAATCCAGGCTTGGCTCTCCATGGCAGACACCCGTGGAACAAAGGAAAGAAAGCTTCCACGACCCTGTCAAGTTTCTGGTAAATCACTCAGCCAGGTGCAGAAAGTGGGATAGGCGGTCGCCAGCGAGCTTTCTTGGATCAGAGAGAGGCAAATCCCCAGAGGGGGGAACAGAAGAAGCTTTACAGATTTTCTTGCCATAATTTACCAAGTCTGTGTGCAGCGCTCTGAGCATGCAGTGCAGTTTCACACAATCCTTCCAGTGAGCTGTGCTGAAGCACATTGCCCTGCCAATGTGTGCTCCAGGGGTTGCTGGTGCGCGCTGGTTGCTTGGTTTGTCCTCAAAGAGGGCAAAGCTGTTCCCAGGACCGTCTCACAGATGAGCACTGGTGCTGGACAGATTTTGATCATTTTTCTAAATTGCAATGAAGGAAATGTTATTACTGATGTTATTCTTTTAATAACTAACTATTTTAATAACTATTTTTATTCCAACTCGCTTAGGTAGGGGATTGCTTGGGGATAAATCATCTCCTTCATCTGAATTTTTATTTATAAAGAGAAATGCACTGGGAATCTTGTAGAAAAAAGAATAAGAAAGGAAAAGAAAGAGAAAAGGAAGAAAAAGAGAAAAGAGATAAGAAAGTCAAAGAGTAAGTTCTCTTTTCAGTCCTGCTGTGTGTTATATCCTTATGAGTATATTGATCATTAATTCATAAAGATTAATACATTAGATACAGACGTTACAAGAACTACCTGTGCTGCAAGCACCAGAAGCATGTAGGAAACAGTAGGATTACATGCAGCTTGTGAGATGCTATCGTCTACAACTGCTGTTTCACCATTGCCTAATAATTTGTTAGACCTGATGATTGCCCAATCAGGCTGTTAACTGAGCTGCCAATATGGGGAACCTAAATATAAAATGTGGTTCAGGTTTTACTCCTTATGTGGTGAGGCACTGGCACGGGCTGTCCAGAGAAGCTGTGGATGCACCATTCCTGGAGGTATTTAAGGCCTGGTTGGATGGGGCCCTGGGCAGGCTGATCGGGTCTAGCAGTTGGCAACCCAGCCCATGACAGGCATCAGAACTAGATGATCTTTGAGGTCCCTTCCAACCCAAGCCATTCTATGATCTTTGGGTCTTATTCTGCATGCAAATTTTTGCTCTGAGTCCATGCTTTTTACTTGATTTCCCTAGAGATTTCCCTCTCAATTAATCCAAGCATTTCCTCTCCTCCAGTTCCATCTGGATGTGGGTTTGCCAGGCAGAGGGAGGTGCTCTCATAGGAATCATCCAGCAAAAGCTGATGCAAGTGCGTGCAGGGCCTGATCCCATGCGACCGGAGGCACCAAGCCTTTCTGCTGACTCTGGTGGCACTGGCAGCACGCTCACGTGCTGTTTTGTCATGCTCACACCTACTCCTGCCTCACCTCGCAGACGCCTGAGTCACCGCTCCTTGGTGCTGTGTGGGCCGTGATTAATATTTCCTTCCTACACCCGTCATGCAGACTGCGATTTTCACTCTGGCTTTTTGTTTTCCTCCTTCCCCCCTTCCCTCTCAGTGCTGAGACGAAGAACAATTCCTGGAAAGGACGGCTTCTTTCCCCCACACTGCACAAACACCGCTCGCGCCGTCAGGGAGGAGAGAGGGGACGTTTGGCAACATATGGTCGGGAGGGTTTGGGGGTTTTCAGACGGTGAATGACCAATGAGGTTTCAAAGGGGTTTTATTTATAAATGATAGACTCCTGAGAGAGAAATAATTGTTGCTCTCCCAAGCATAAAAGAAGCAATTCACCTGACATAAAACCCGGGGACAAAATTAGCTAAATTAAAGCGGGAGATGGCAACTGTAGTAAGTTCTTGTTTTTTTTTCTTTTCCTTCAGAATGGTGAATCATTTTAATTTTGTTTTCCCCTCCTTCCTTGGAAGGAAGAAAAAAAAAAAAGCAAAAGCAAAGTGGCTTGGATCTGAAAGAACAGATGGTGCCCTGCTCGGCCCTGCGACGAGCTCTGCAGCGCGCATTCCTTTACTCTGTCCTCTCAGATAACTGAGTTATACAGCACACGACCATCTGGTGTATGACACATCTTGTGTCCCCCAAACAATGCCCCGGCAAACCTCTTCAGGGGAGAGGTTAGTTTCTAGGGTAACAGCAGCATGTGCAGCTCCGCGCCTTATTGAGATTCAGGCCTCCTCACTTGTCCCCATTCTTCTCCTTCCTATTGTTGTCACTTGAGCTTTTGCTGCTTGGTTACTCAGAGACTGACAATATCCATGAGTATTTTGTCCCCAGCCCCGAAACCATTGTCTCCAAATTTTGTTTCATTATTTATGTTTTCAATATCCAATGGTTGGCTGAAGCATCTGCTGTAGAGTGATAAGGCAAGTGCCTATTTAGGAGGGCTGTGCTGCTGCCTGACAACAATGCTTTGAATTATTCAGGTTGTGGTTGGACAAGTCTTTGCAAAAGCCAGGATATCCATGAAGCACTGAGGTGACTTTATTTATTTGCTTTTTTTTTTTTTTTTTTT
>PPHD01016023.1:0-15776 GCA_002909625.1 Bambusicola thoracicus
GAAGACTTTTTCGCCTGCAGCACCATGGTCCAGTACCAGAGAAAGATGAGAAAACCTGGGAGAGGAGGGAGAAAAGGTGGGTGAATCCCTCTGAGGGACCATCAGCAGCTGAGAGCGAGGCGCTGGTCTGCCAGGGCCACATCCTCTCATACCCCACCACTGCCTCATCAATCCCACCCAAAACCCCGGGGCGGCTCATGCCCTTTGGAGGAGCCCAGTGCCCCAGGATCACCTTGGAGTGAGTTGACGATGGTGAAGATGTAGAGGGAGACGAGGCGGAAAACACCAGAAGTGAAGGAGAAGAACACCAATGCCCATGGGATGCCCAGAAGGATGCTCAGCCCAAAGAGGGCCAGGACGTGCTTGAGCTTGTGGCCTTTCTTGTTCTGCCGGAGGATCTCCCGGATCATGGCCCCCAGCATGACCAAGTTGAAGAGGAACACCACGCTGAAGAACCCCAGGTTCACCACGTTATGGATCAGTGGGCTCGTGAGCCAGCAGCTAGAGGGAGGAGAAAGGGCAGAGGGTTAAGCTGTGTCATCCCATGGGGGCACGAGACAGAGCATTTGGGGGGAGCATGCAGTAAAACACAGAGTGGGGATCCCTTGCCCCACTGGGGTAAGGCATGGCCTGGTGGGCTAGGGAAAATCCATAGGATGTGGTGGAGGCTCAGTCAGATGACTTTAAGACCAGGGACCAAGCGACCAGTTTCCTGTGACTTACATGGTTGCATTGGTGGACCTTCCACCAATGGACTCATAGACAGGAATGTAGAAAGGGCCGTAGTTGGTCCAATTAGCCACGAAGATCAACATCACACAGAAGAAGGGAAGTCCTGCGTGTCAAGAACAGAATGAAGCAGCCACCCTCAACCCTGACCCACAGAGCAGCCTCTGGAAGAACTCCTTCCCCTTTTCCCTTGTATGGTGTACAAAGAACCTCCTCTCCTTGGCGTGAACCGAGGATGGAGCGTGCAATGAGGACACCTGGTGTAAGCCCTGGCTGAGGAGCAGGCTCGTGATGCACAGACCCACATGGGGGTCTCATAGGGCACTGGAATTTTAGGCCACAGAGGATTGCAATATCACCCTACCATACCCTCCCATCCAAAGCAGGAATGTGTGAATGTCTCCTGCCCTGAACCCATCTGTATGGGAGAGCCCTGCTCTCAGACACCTGCTCCAATACATCTCCATCCCCACCCAGGCACCACGTATGGTGGAAAAGCCTCAGGAGCAGAATCCATGTGCCTGATCAGCCCATTGCCCGGCCCCTCGGGGGTCTCCGCCTCCCCAGTCCTCACCCCAGCCCACCAGGCAGAGCTTGAGGAGGAAGTGGTCGTGGTAGGCGTTGAAGACTTCGATTACAAGCCTGTAGAGGTTGTAGCCCTCGATGCCCATCCAGGTGAGGCAGCTGAGGAGGGAGAAGTGCAGGAACAGCCCCCCGGCTCTGCAGGCTGCCTGACTGCTGCTGGAAGCCAGGTGCTCCGAGACGAGGAAGGTGAAGTCCAGGAGGAAGATGGCACCCAGCAGGTTCATGTGGATGTGCATGCTTGTGATCTGGTCTCGCTGCTTGCTCCTGGAGAAGCGAGGGGAAGAGGACTCAGCACCACACCGGTACCCCCAGTACCCCAAAACACCCCGCGGTATCGCACTGCCTCCTGTTTGCCAGAGCTGTGGCAGCCACCAGGCTGGGTTCCCCAATCATTGAGAACTGCAGGTGCTTTTGAGCACCCTGCAGGAAACCTGGCCAAGGCAGCGGTTTCTGGAGAGGAGCGCTCTACTTTCTTCCAACCTGGCTCCTTCGCCGTGCTTCTAACTGCACCACACAGTGGGAAGAAAGCAAAGAGGGAGCATGGGTTGACCTGTCAGCCCACTGGGCACCCGGCCCGTACCTGAAGTAGAGGAAAAAGATGGTGGAGATGGATGCCAACGCTGAGATGAGGCAGCCGATGTACGTGATGATGCTCAGGGAGTCCCTGTGTAGGTAGGAAATCTCTGGAGAGGAAACCTGGGGGGAAGGAGGAATGAGAGAGAGTGAGGGAACAGTGGGAAGGATGGAGGGAGCTGAGGGAAGGTGGTACTCACCATCAGCACGGCAAAGTAGGTGAGGTGGTTGCATCTGCAGTCTGTCCGGGTGTCCCCTTCCACTGTCGTGCAACCATAGCTGTCCCAGTTCCCAGAGCTGGCTGCAAGAGAAAGGGAGAGCAGCTGGAACAGCAGCTTTGGGATTTCAGAGCTTCCAAAGCCTCCATAGCAATGGGGAGGACAGAGGTCGGGATCCTCCCTTTGTGGGGAAGATTTATGGAGCTGGAGCAAGGCAGGGAGGTGCAGAACAGCACATCTTTGGTACCTTGCTGAGGGAACGGGGGCAGCATCTGCACTTCACACCCAAACACAGATACACTCACCGGTGCCATCCTCCCTCCAGAAGACACACAGTGGGGTCACATTCGTCTGAAATGACAAAACCAGGGCTGCTGGGGTGCTGTGCAGGGCTCTGGGCTCACAGCTGGGGAGAAGGTTTGGTAGGGGCCACATGGGGCAGGGGGTGAGACGGTTGCAGGAGACAGACAGGCCTGCATGGGCTTACGGTAGAGACTTCCCAGGCCCCAGTTTTAAACAAGGGTTTCAGCTTTGATCAGCTGAATGAATAAGCAGAGGAACTGTTAGACAGCGTCCCCAGTCCTGGAGATTGTGCATGTGGTGAAGCCCCAGAAGATGCCACAGGTTGTACAGAAAGACCGAGAACCCAATGGGTGGTGAGCACCCTTCAGTCTAACAGGGCCTGAGCCCCCCTTGCCCTCACCCTCCATTCCTGGAAGGGTTGGGTGTAATGAGGCTCCTTCCCCACCTACCGGCAGCCGGTTGTGGAAGAAAGTGAGGACCACTGGCTCGGAGAGGTTGGCCACCACCGTATCCACCAAGGAGATGCCAACCACTTTGTCACCCAGGATGTGGCTGCTGTTCTCATCCTGCAGGAGAAGGAGGTGGTAACGCCACAGGAAGGGAGAGGTCTCAGAGAGGAGGCCCTGTGCCTCTTCCTTGTGCTGTAGCTCATCTTTGGAGCACCTAACGGCTCTGAAGCAGGGACAGATGCAGGGATATCCATCACGCCACACTGCGCAGGCATTACCTGGAACATGGCTTGGCTGTTGATGTCCACCAGGAGCACCCTGTGCTCCACCACCTCCTCCTCCTTCTTCTTTGCCATCACAAATAGGCTGCTTGGCAGGTCCACGGCAAACCCCTGCACCTCTCTGCTCTCCTGCAAGGACAGATTCGCTGGGATGGAGCTTGGATGGATGCAGGTGTGCTGCTTTGAGCCCTTCAGGGGCAATGGGGATGAGTGGGGTGCCCAGCCCCAGGGTAACACGGACCCACCTCTTTTGGGGAAGCGAAGGCCAGGTGCCGAGGAGCCTGCGTGGGGCTGATGCTCAGCACAGTGGCACGCAGGGCTGCCTTCCCAAAGGTCTGGTTCTGTTCTTCAAGCTCCACTTGTGCCAGCGTCCTCTCCAAGGCCCTGAGTTTGCTGGAGAAAATAGGGCACAGTGAGTGGGGCCAGGAAAACACAGGCATGGCTCAGTGAATGCCCCGTGATCACCCAGCCCCACACTCACTGCCGAAGGGAGCGCTGCGCCGTGGAGCCTGCGGACGGCACCCGCGCCAGGAGGCCATCCAGGGCAGCAAGCTCATCCTCCACGTCCTGCTTCCAGACAGGCATCATCTCTGGAGGGACTGGTGGCACAAACAGGGGATGACATCAGGACCACTGGCGGCACCAGCTTCCCCCTGCCCGCAGCCCTGGCATGACCCCAAGCAAAGGGCTTTGGTGTGACCCTACGAAGATCCCAACCCACAGGGCTCCTCCAGGTGCCTGCAGCTTGGTGCTCCTCACAGAGCTTCCTGGGATCTTATTGGGCTGAAGTGCTTTTGGAAATCACTTTCCTCATCTTTGGGGAGCTGCTTGCCCTTGGGTGCCATGGGTTGCTTGATCCAGTTGCCCTTCCCATCGCCCCTCAGCACGGTGCCGATACCATCACACTGCAGCACAGCACTGGGAGCACACCCGTGGTCCCAGCACCAGGGATGGAATTAACCCATATCTCATTGAAATAACACTGAATTGCCTTTACCAGGGAAAAGATATTCAGATGCACTCTCAAGGGAGGTGTTCTTCTGGCCCTTGAAGACATAGGACACGTTGAGGATGGAGGCCTTGGTCTTCTCTGAGCCCCGTGCGATGCCATCAGCCGGCTCATGGCCCAGGAAGAAGCTCTTCTTCCCATATGCCAACCAGAGGGTCCTGTTGGCCTTGAACCAGTAGATGCAGAAGCGGTACCGGCCCAAGGTGGTTGGCAGGCTGTACTGGTAGGAAGGGATTGTCCTGTCTGCCAGAAAGGGACTCCTTATCAGCAGCGCCTGGGCCGTGTTCTCAATGGAGATGTTGGCAGCGCTGTGCTCGTAGATGATGGAGCTGTTCTCGGTCTGGTTCCTGTCACCACAGAAGCGGAAATCCTCCTGGCGGCCGCTCACCCCCACCCCTGCATTTGCGTAAGGACAGAGAGACGCTGCTCAGCACGGGGACAGCCACCCCAAAGCCCACATCCACCCTGCCCACAGTCACGGCGTAGGGTTCAGCAGCATGCTGGGCTCCTTTCCTCCCCATTGGCAGGCAGAGCTCTGCAGATGAATGGAGACCCGCTCCTTCCTCCAGGTTCCCACCCCAGAGACCCAAACCCAGGAGGTGTTTCACCCATCGGTGCCCTCAACCACTGTGTTTCGGGTTTGCCAGAACATGGCAGGGTGCTGCCTACCTTGGAGCGGGGAGAGAAGCAGCAGGAGGAGGACTTTCATGGTGGCTGGCTCTCAGCCTGGGTTCTGCCTCCCAGGAGCAAACGGAGCCTGTAGGGTCACAAAGAAAAGAGGCACGGTGTCAGGGGACGGGGAGCCGAGGTGGGACAGCAGCTGGGGGCACGGTCAGCTCTGAGTGCCACTGCCACCAGGAGGAGCGGGCGCACTGATGGCCCCACAGGGCGGGGAGGCATATGGGAGCCGGGGGGGCTCTCTCCTGCCCACTGCCTCCTATACTGGTTCCTGCCTTGGCTTCTTTTGGCAGGTGATAAAGAACAGAAGGAAACAGCAGTTTCCTAACCCCCCGAGCTTAGAATTATTTCTGCTGGTGCTTACGGCAAGGAGCTGATCACGTCACACACTGCAGCAGGACTCCGTCCCCCCGCAGCCACCTCCCCCCGTCCCCACCGTGCCTCGGCTGCGTGCATTTCCCACGCTCCCGGGACCCCGTTTTGTAGGAGACCCCCCAGCCCCCAGCAGCAGCCAAGACCACACCAGAGAGGGCTGCACTGGGGCACGAAGCCAGCCAGGAGTGCGGATAGCAGCTGCCGTGCAAAGCGGAGCTGCAGCGACATGCATGCAGAGGGGTTCCCACAAGCAGCTCTGGCCACAGATCTATGCTGCACGGCTGAGGCTCTGACCGCTGCCACGATGCTGGACACGAGTGGAATGGTGACTGCGTCCTGGGTGCATGAGAATGATAAATAGAAAGGCTCTTCTGTGGCTTTAAGTCTTTCCGTAGCTCAGCGCGCTGCCATGGGCGCAGTGGTCCCGCTGAGGTCCCCGGTGTGGGCCTGGCACGGCTTGGGAGGGATCGGTCCTTTGAGCCATTCCTGAGCCCAACCAGAACCAGAAACCGAAAGCCCAACCAGGACCCAGTGGAGGTGAGCAGCGATGCTTCCCCGCTCGCCCGACCCGCCTGATTGCTGCTTCCTGAGCTGAACAATGGCGAGAGAAAATCCCCTCTCTCTCCCCGGGGAGAAAGCTGACACGGCTCACAAAAGGCACTGCCCGTTCTCTGCATCTGGGGGGCAATGGGGACACAGAGCACTGCCACCCCCACGTACGTGGGGGCAGCAGGGATGAGGAGCACCGGGGTACCCAGGTAGCCAGGGGTGGCGATGCCCCCATTCCCAGGAATCCCTCTTTGACGGCCACAGCAAGGGGATGGAAGGCTTTCCCCCACCCCAAGCCCAAAAGCTCCCCAGGAACATATAGAAAAGCTGCTGTTCTGTCCCACATTGGAGGTGTGGGGGTTGGAGCAGCCCCTGTTGGCACAGGGCACATCTTTTCCCAAAGGCTCAGCCCTGGTGTGGGGACGTTACAGCGTGTTCTCTCAGCACCACGAAATGACTGCGCTCATCGGAAAGGGAAGCCGAGGAATAACACTGTGACCTCTAAAGCTGGAAAAAACAAGAGCCCGGTGGGAAACCTTCCTGCTCTCCGGGTGACTGGGCACCAGGCATTCCATCCAGGTGCTGATGGCAGGAGGGCTGTGCTCATGCCGTGTTCCCCACAAAGGGAAGACGCGCTCACGTCTCCAACAAACACTGGAAACACGCTGATGAGGGGATTTTTGTTGGCTGTGCATCCAGGCTCCTTAGCACAACGCACCTGAGATGCTAATGGGGGCGCAGCTCTTTGCCCACAGCCCGTCACCCGTGGGGCAGGAGGCACGGTTTGGGGTCTGGGTGTGGAAACTGAGGCACGGATATGTGNTCCAGGCTCCTTAGCACAACGCACCTGAGATGCTAATGGGGGCGCAGCTCTTTGCCCACAGCCCATCACCCGTGGGGCAGGAGGCACGGTTTGGGGTCTGGGTGGGGAAACTGAGGCACGGAGACGTANGCCTGGTGTGGACCCGTGCATGGGGAGCGGGTCTGCCTTCACAATGCGCCCTTGGCCTTGGCCTGCAGCCCACGGGCAGCCCACACATTGCTCACGGCATTGGCACGGCAGCCCCCTCCCGTCACCAGCAGGCATCAGGCACGCGCCCTCAGCCACCAGGATGGCTGCAGATCCCATGGGAGCGCATGGGGCCATTGGTCGCCACGGCCCCACAGCGCAGTGAGCATCCTCGGAACCCAAATTGGCCGATTCAGGAGGGGCAGCGCTGGTGTGAAGGGTGGGACTGTCAGTTCTCAACCACAAAATATGGGGTGAATGCAACACGAGGCACACCCCGATGTGCGATGAGGGCTGCGAGAAGCCGCTCTGCTCCCCGCCTCGCCAAAACCCCCCGGCACCCTGCTGCAAAGCCAGGTACCCGGGCTGCATAGCAGAGCCCCACTCCCTGCCAAGGCCCAGCTGTCGGCGAGCTGATGGGAAAGGAGTTGGCGGCTCGGCACGGCCAGCTGGCACACAGCAGCACCACCACGTCCCTGCAACACCCGTGGGTGACCCCAGAAAGGTGCGCAGCGCTCAGCCCCGGGGTGCCACGTCCCGGCAGCGCGCAGTTGTTTGTGAACCTGTTGATCTATGAATAGCACCCACGGCGGGCTGCGGATTAAGAGCTGGATGGCGACCAACTGTGTGGCGTTTATAGGGTCGGGGCTTCATTCCCGTGGGAGCAGCAAACCCACCGCGGGGCGGCACCGTGCCGATGGGACCGCCCAAAGTCGGGTTTGTGCCCCAAATCCGAGCATCCCAAACCTCCCCCCTGGCTGCCTGCTGGTGGCAGCAGGCTTCCGTGCCCACCAGACCGTGAAATCCACGTTGGCCGGCAGCCCTGCCCGCAGCCGTGCCGCCAGGGGTTATTTCAGGAGCTTTCATTCCTCTTTCCCACCGCCGCTCTGCGCCCCATCCCTCGTGGAGCACCGGGAGCAGCGTGCCGGGACCGGCAGCGGCAGGCGCACGGCTGCGGGAGGAATCCCCCGGCGGGCATCGGGGTGGGAGAGCGCTCTGTTGAGACACGCCGGCCGCTCCGAGACTGCACGGAGCGGGGTGTGCTCGTGGGCCCCCGGCTCGGGGAGCCACACACGTTGGTTGCCGGGGCGTGGAACGGAATGGTGTGGAACGGCACAGAACGGAGCGGCGTGGAGCGGAATGGTGTGGAATGGAATAGTACAGCACGGCGTGGAACGGCATAGAATGGCACGGCGTGACATGGCGCGGCCTCGGCAGGGCTCAGCTGTGCCGCGAGCAGCTGCCCCGCGAGGCGGCTCCACGGCCCTGGAATCCAGCCCGGCTGCGGGTACGGAGCTCGATTTAGAGAGGACTGAGGGGAAGAGCCCGTAGGGACGGAGGCCGCGTGCAGAAAGACCCCGGGGAGCCCCATTCTCTGCGCGGACAGAGGCGCTACACCTTGCGCTGAGCCACAAAGCGATCGGCACGGAACGCCCGCACCGCGCCCGCCGCCGGGGGCCGAATCCCGGGGCAGATCCCGCAGCATCCCCCCCCCGCCCCCCAGGCGCCGTGCAGCCCGCATCCCCCACCGCCGCTACCCGCACGCGGCTACCTGGGCCGGGGTCGGGCGGGGCGCGCCGTCTCGACGCTGCTCGGCGCTGCTCGGCTCGACGGAGCTCTGTGCTCGGCTCGGCGCTCCCCCCGCCCCGCCTCCGCTCCCACCCCACCCCCGGGGCAGGCGGTGACTCAGCGGGGGTGGGAGCTGCCGAGACCCCTCTGTTGCGGCACCTGCTCGCGCGATGGAGCCGGGCCGGGAGGAGGGGGGGGGGCGGGGCGAGAGGTATCGCCCCCTCGGGCCGGGGATCGGCAGAGGGACCGCGGTGGGGCGGGGGGAGCACCCCTGGGAACCGGGGCTGGCGGGCGGCCAGGGGAGGAAAGGAGCTGTACGGCTGCCAGGCTGCACGCCCGGCTGGGAAAGGGATTAAAGAATAACAGCCGATGTGAGAGCGGCCGGGACGCGGCGTCCTAAGAAGCGTGTCCTGCTCTGGGCAGGAAATGAGGGTGCGGGCAGTGGGTTCCGAGCGCGGCGCTCCCCGTTCCCCGCACCCCCTGAGACGTGGGGTCCAGGACGCAGCCCCGAGCCCCGACGGCAGCGCGGTGCATGCAGAGCGAAGGGAGCGTGGCCAGGTTCCAGCCCAGGCAGCCCTTTGTGTGCGCTGAAAAGGGAGAGCCGGGCTCCAAGGAGATGGCGGGGAGGTGGCCAGGAAGCGTAAATACGCAGCCTCTCACGGATATTCCCAAAGGGTTGAATGGGACTTTTCTTCTTTTTCGTGCTGCTGGGGGAAGGGTGGACGCGGCGGCACGGGAACAAAAGGCAGCCAACCCAAGGTGCCGCGGCCACACCGGGAACGGGGATGGGAACGGGATGGGAACGGGGTGAGAATGGTGCTTTCTGTGCCTTGTGGGGTCCCAGCCCAGCACCTCGTGCTCCGCTCACGTCACCCACGAGCTGTGGCCCCTTTGTTCAGCTCCCCCACGGCCGGCACACGCTGCATCACGCGGCCACACCGCAGCCAGCGCGGCTCCTTTCAGGGCAGCCGTCCCCTTCACCCGCATCTCCCGGCCCCACTCCTCTCTCCCTGCTCCTGTCCCCTGGTGCAGGATGCAGCCCCCTCTGCTGACCCCCTGCCCCGGGGTCACAGCTCCTGCAGGGAAGGGACACCTCGGGCTGTCGGCTTGCCACTGTCCGGGGAACAAAAAGGCTTCTATCCACACCAGGGAGTTATCGGGAGGTCGGTAGAGTTATTTTGGGGCTGATGTCTGCACTTGTTGATGTTATCGGATGATGTGGAAGTCAGCAGGGGAAACTTGCCCTTGAGCTCCGGCCAGCAGCGCTCCCTGAGCCTGATAAGGCTTTACTGCTCCAGCTGGGCAGTTTGAGTCTTGGGAAGCTCTGTGGCTCCCATGCCCAGAGGCGCTGCGTGGGGCAGGTCAGAGCCCCAGCCCTGCAGAACCCCTGCGTGCACCCTGGGCTGCAAACCTGCATCCTCATCCCAGCCACTGCCCTGCCTGGTGATCCCAACCCAACCTGGGAGCTGAATGCTTGCGTGCTGAGACAATACACCCGATAAGGCTGTGGGAAAGATAAATAGGGCTGGCTCTCCTTGAGGAGGTGAGACTGGCTGGGCTTCGGTTCCCGCTGCCATCCAACACAGCGTGGGGACGGCTGGGCGCAATCTGGGCTCCAGGCACCTCAGGGTGTGCCACACTGCACAGTGGCCCTGCAGCCCCAGGACGGCCACGCAGGGAGGGTATGGCGTGGGTATGGTGAGGCACTGCTGGATGCAGGAACAGGCATAGGAACGCAGCGGAGTCGATGCAGGCACAGTCACCGGCACGGCCATGATTCATGCCTGGGGTGCGGGGCCAGGAGGGCGATGCTCACCATGGGGTTTGCTTGCTGCCCGCCAGCTCTTGGCATCCCACCAAGCTCTGTCAAGTCCCAAGTGATGACAAAGTGCTGAGCCATGCTCAGCTCATCGCCGCAGAGCCGCAGCAGGACAGCTTTTGTCCTCGATGTGAGCGGGACGGGTGGAAACTCGGCGGCACATTTCCTTTGTGCGCAGAACAAAGCACAAGGGCGAGCGGCTTCCTTTGCTCCGTTCCCAGAAATAGGTCCCACAAAGCAGCCAGAAAGGGAAAAACACTCAGCGGAGTGGTATGGGAAGAGCTGGAGCTGCGCCACCGTGCCCTGCGTGGGGACAGGGGGACCCCACAGTGTGATACCTGTCCCCACAGCCCGGCTCTGAAGCCCTGCGTGCAGAGAGGCAAAGCGGCGCTGGTTCGGGCTGACGCTGTGCCATCACCGTCTCCAGCCTCGTTTCCTGCCCCCACAGTCTGTCCTCGCTGTGTGTCTGCTGCAGGCTGGGCTGCTGGAACCCCGCTAAGGGTGATGAGGTGGGGCCGGGTTTAGAGGTCTCTTCCACCCTTAATGGTTCTGCGGTTCTATTTAGGGACAGGGTTAGGGGATGGGTCGGCGGTTGGACGTGGTGATCCTATAGGTTCTCTTCCAACCTTAGCGGCTATTATTCTATCAAAAAGCTCGTTCGCACCGGAGAGCTCCGCTCCGCGTTTGCTTTTATAGGAGAGGAAAACCCGTTTCCCGCAGACCGCGCTCCAGCCCATTGCCCTGGTGCCCTCTGGCGGCTCCTCGCCGCCTTCATCGCCGGACGCCGCTTTAATTAACGCTGAATAGCGAGGCCGATCCCGCAGCCCCGCTATCTGGAGGTACTGCAGTCGGAGCTGCGCTTGCTGCGGTGCGTGCTGAGGTACCAAAGGCAGAGGAACACACCTGGGGGGGTGGCACAGTTAATGCCACGGGCACCCTCAGTGCCGTGCCGGGAGGATGAGGGAAACCCCCCCCAAAATCCCACCCGGCTGCTGACCTTGCAGGGAGTTGAGGATGGTGAAGAGGTAGAGCTGGGGCACGAGGAGCACACCAAAGGCACAGAAGGCCGTGCCCCACGTGGTGCCCAGCAGGCAGGTGAGCCCCAGCACCGTCATCCAGTCCCTCCTCGCCCTCTGCCGCTGCTGCTGCCGTGTCTTCCGCAGCACCGCCACCACGGCCACCAGCACCAGCGCGTTGAACAGCAGGATGAGGCCAGCATAGCACAGGGTCATGTAGTGGGCAGACGGGCTGGTGAGCCAGCACCTGGTGGGGATGAGAGACAGCCGCGTCCTAACCCCGGTCGGCCTGGGGTGCACGGGGTACATGGAGTCCTTGGAGGTGCATGGCTAACCCAAAGTGCATAGGGGCATGGAGAACCCAGGGTGCGTGGGGAGCATGGGGCTTTTAAGGTCCCTGAGGTGCATGGGGAGCTGAAGGTACATGGGGTACTTGGGAAGCCTGAGGTTCCTGGGAGCGCATGGGAAACCCAGAGTGCATGGGATTTCTGGAATCCCTGGGGGTGAGTGGCTAACTCAAAGTGCAGGGGGTGCATGGAGAGCCCTGGGTGCACGGGGTACATGGTGACCCTGAGATTTCTGGAACCCCTGGGAGCGCATGGGTAACCCAAAGCGCATGGGATGGATGGGTAACCCCGAGTGCATAGGATGCATGTGGCCCTTGGGGGTGCACAGGGAGCCCAGGGTGCATGGGGGGCTTAAGATGCGTGGGGAAACTCAAGGTTCATGGGGTTCACAGAAGTGCATGGGTAACCCAAAGTGCATGGGGTGCTCTGTGGGGAACCCAGAGTGCACGGTGTGCATGGGGAGCCAGCAGCCCCCACACTCACATGGTCACGTTCTTGTAACCGTCAGCAGTGCTGATGATGTGGTGCCCGTAGATTTCTCTCTTGAAGATGAGCACAGCCACCACAGCCAGCGTGGGCAGACCTGGGGGCCAGGGAGAGGCCGTGTAGGGCCATGCAAAGGCAGTGGGGGAGCGGGAGCCCACGGGGGCACTCACCCCAGGTGCAGAGGCAGAGCTTGAGGAGGTAGTGTCGCACGTAGATGTTGTAGACCTTGATGAGGAGGAGGTAGAGGTGGAAGCCCTCAGCCCCCATCCACCCCAGGGCACAGAGGAGGCTGCCATGCAGCAGGGCGGCCGCAGCCTGGCAGCCCCCCGTGGTGCCCGCAGCCAGCGGCTCGCTCAGCAAGAAGCTGGCATTGAGCAGGAGCAGTGCAGCCAGCAGGTTCATGTGGATCCTGGTCGTGTCGTCCCGTGGCCGGCATCTGCGGGAGGGGAGAGGGCACGGGGTGCAGAAGGTGCCCACCAGGCAGCACAACACGGCATTGTGCACGGCATGGCACGGCACACGGAATGGCGTGGCACAGCATGGGACACAGAGGGCAGGGTGGCATGGCATCATGCAGCACTGCACCCGGCATGGCACACAACATACGGCATGGCATGGTATGGCACAGCGTGGCACATAGTACGGCACATCTCTACCTGAAGACACAGCAGAGCAGCAGAGTGCAGAAGGCAGCGGCGGCCGAGATGGAGCAGCCCACGGTGCTGATGTAGGTGAGGGACTGCAGCTCAGACTCACTCAGGTTGTGCGCCTGGATCTGTCCGGAGAGGTGCAGATGGGGTGAGCCATGGGATGTCCTACGTGGTGGGAGGAGGAAGGGCAGGAGCCACGCACCAGCAGCACGGCAAAGTAGGTGAGGTGGTTGCAGAGGCAGCGCACGGTGCCCTTCTGGTGCTGCGTCTCGCAGCCCTCCCTGCTCCAGCTGCCGGCACTGCCCGTGCCCGCGGGCTGCCAGAAGACACAGGTGGCGTTGGAGCTGTCCTGGTGGGCAGGGGGATGGAGGAAATGAGATGGGGACGGTCTGCTCCCTGGGAACCCCACATCCCCCCAGTGGTGCTACAGTGGAGCTGAGCTCACCAGCTCCTTGTCGTGCTTGAAGCGGATCTCCACGGGGCGCCGCAGCCGACCCACCCTCCTGTTGTGCAGGAAGGCCCCCAGGATGTGGTTGTTCAGCACAGAGCTGTTATGTTCATCCTGTGAGACAGACAAGATGCCTTATGGGGCCCCACCTCAGCTCCACAGTGTATCTACACGGGGCTGCTCCGGGGGTGCTCGGCTCTCCCCAGGCACCCTCATCAACGGCACTCACCAGGAACATGCGGGCGCTGCGGATGCAGATACAGATGAGCTTCTGCTCCTCCTTTGCCCCCATGCCCTCCATCAGCTCCACTGGGAAATTGATGCTGTCCCTGAGCTGTGCTGACGGCCGCCCTTTGCTCTGCATCGTCTATGGGGGCAGAGGAGGGGCCACACTTTGGTGGGTACCCCCTGAGCATCCCCAGGAGCCGAGTCTGGTCCCGGCTCCAGCATTAGCTGCATTTTGCGAAGAGGGGAACTAGGCTGGGGAGAGAGGAGCTCAGGGCAGGGAAGTGCGGCCTCAGCAGTGCAGGAAGTGCTGCGGAGCTGCCTCGGGACCTCCTGTGCTATGAGGGGAAGTGGCCCTGACACGTCCCGCACCAGGAGTTGTGGGTAGAGGCTGATGCAGGAGCACCCCGTGGGAAGGGCGCAGCGGTACCCACCATGCTGCTGCTAAGGTTGAGCCCTCGGAAGCTGCCAGCCGTGATGCTGAACACGAAGGCCTCCATCATGTTGGTTTTGAAGCGGTAGCCCTCCTTGCCAGGCGTGCTGTGGGCCAGCAGCTGCTCCAGCTCTGTTAACCTGCTAGGGGAACGGGGCTGGTGGGATGTGGGGGAGTGGGGGGGCAGCGGGGATGGGGGGCTGCACTCACCTGGCCCAGTTGTGCCGGGAGCTGCCCTGTTTCAGCCCCTCTGTCAGGTTATGCATGCAGCTCTGGATGTACTCGGTGCCTGCAAGGGGGGGTCTGGGAGATGAGCCCCGACCGCAGCACCTGCCCCGCTTCCAGCCCCACCTCCCCCCGGCCTGGCCCCATCCCACCCCCACCAGCAGCACGGCAGCACAGGGATGTATCCCCACCTTGGCTGGGCAGGATGGACTCAGCGAGGCAGAGGACGAAGGCAGTGAGCAGCAGGGCGGGCATCTCCGCGATCCTGCAAAAGGCAGCCAGCCCCACACACACCCGGTCACAGCCCCGGGGCTACGGCTGGGGCACTGTGGATGGGACCACAGACACTGCAGCTGCCTAAAATGCAAATCCTGCGGCATCCGGGCGCTGCCACCAACCCGGCCCTGAACTCCGCAGGAGGAGGCGGTCCCAGGGCAGGGGTGGAAGGCGCCCAGCAGATCTGCATCCTTTGCAGTGCCACCCCGACCCCAAAAGCGGCGGCTCACCCACCACAGGCCGAGCAGCGGGGCTGGGCAGTTGGTTGCCGCTCCCAGGTTGCCCCCGGCGCTCAGCATTGCTGCGTGGCCCCCGCTGAGGGGTAACCCCTGAGCCCCCTCCTGCCCCACAGAGCCCCATGGCCACGCGGGGAGCCCCTACCTGCCAGGCCAGCGGGAGCCGGGCGGCGCTGCGCTGCGTCAGGAGCTGCCTGCCGTGATGCCGTCGGGGTGGCTCTGAGCGCACCGAGGGTCCGTGCAGCAGAAGGGGAAGTGTTCGTAGGCAGATAAGCAAATGAAAGCGGTGGCACTTTCGGATTCGCGCCGCCTGGCCCCTTTCACGCAGCCCTCCACGGGATGAGTTGGTTGGGACTCAGCCGCACCGCTGCCACTCCGGCCTCCCTCTGACCGCCCCAGAGCCCTTTCGGCCTGGGTTTAGCGGGGGGCTTCCAGGCATCACCCAGTGCTTTTGGGACGGGCCCTTGGCATCCCCGAGCCGCTCACGGCATAAGCGACCGGCAAAGAAACACCCAGACCGCTCCGTGTGGGCATCTGCAGAAGTGAACCACTGAAAGCTTTCACTCCCAGCAGCCGTTTCTTCAAGTGGCCCTTTCAGCGTTGGGTCCTTCGCTGAACTTCTGCTCCCCACTAAAACAAACCCAGACGCTCCCATCCGACGCCGCAAAAACACACCAACAACCCCAGCGGCAGCAGCGGCGTTCCCAGGCCCGTTTCGGTGCCAGTGGGGGCTGCCTCTCCGTGCTGCCTGCAAAATCGCTCTGCTCCGAGGGAAGGAGAGGGGGAGAGCCCCTTCCCTGGCGCCGTGTGCTTCTTTCCAATGGAAAAACACCGGGGTTGGAGGGAAGGGGCCGCGACGTGCGCAGGCAGCGCGGTGCTGCTGGGACTTGAAGCTCACCGCTCGCCCCGCGCCGGGTGCCAGCATCGCCCGTGGGAAACGGTGAGTGGGGATGCGCGGGGTTCGGAGCTGCCGGCTGGAAACCTTCCAGCTAAGCGGGGAATACCCGGGGAAAACGGCCCTGGGAAAACGAGCAGGAGATGGGAGTTCTGGCGGCCCGCATCCCGTGGATGGTGGGACCCCGGAACGCAGCACCGCGTGCCACGGGGAGGGCAGGAACCCACCGGGGAGGTGAACACCCCCAGGGCAGAGCAGGGGGGTGAGGGCCCACCGCCCCAAAGCCCGCAGTGGTGGATGTGGGGCCGCGGGCAGGGCTCGGCGGGGGCTGCTTCTTCATCCCGGACCCCCGGCAGCGCTCAGACGTGCGAGCGAGCCGAGCGGGGGGGGGGG
>PPHD01016024.1:0-15776 GCA_002909625.1 Bambusicola thoracicus
AACTAATGTGGAACCAATTGCACACAGCCTCATCTGTTGGCTCCTCAAGGCACAGGCCTGGTTTCAATAACTGGGGCTATAGCTCAGATGGAACTTGGCAGTTCTTCACTCCATCTGATGAGCCTGCTGGAAGACATTAAAGTCTCTCTTCATTCAGAAGAAAGGGAGCCAGTGCCATCCGGTCACACTCAGACAGGGATAGGCTAGAAATAAAGCCAAAAGCTACTGGCAACCCAAGGGTTAACATTCCTTGTTGTATCCTTATCTATAGCTGGACCCTTTTGTTTGGTTTGAAAGCAGGGGAAAAAAAAAAAAGCAGCATGGTTGGGACCACATCCTGAATTTCAGAAAGATTCAAGAGATACTAAAGAAAAAATGGGCTACAGAATTTCTTTCCTCTACTCCAACAAGCTGCCTCTGTTCTTTAAAGATTTAGGTGGCTCTTTGTGGAAAAAGCGAGCCAGGAACGATGTGCTAAGACACAGACAGTCTTTCTGTCCTGGCCTGAATAGCTCACCCACCAGCTCCAGGCATACAAAGCCTATACATTCAGCTATGCTGCCTGGACATGCTGTGGGCAGGAAAATATATGCTCCCTGCTTCAGTTTTCCTCATCAGAGCTCTGATTTCAACCAAAATAAACTGAGGAAAGCGATAATAAAGTCAGTGCTCGAATGGATTTTCTTTGCAGAGAGGACTGAGGACTCCATATGTGCTTAAAGAGGGAAAAGTCCAGACACACCTACATCAGCTGTAGACACAGGTTAGTACACACACGCTAAAAGATGTACAGGAAGATAATCAGGCACACACCTGGATGCTGCTATACAGCATATACACCCGCACACGCATGTGGTGCCTCACAGACAGCGGTTTGTGGGTATAAAGATTGTGTACGTGCTCACCTGCACAGGTAAGCTTCTGCTTTTACCTTCCCACACTCATGCGTAGGCTCCCATTTATCTGTCCCCTCTCACACATGAAAGAACTGAGAAAAAACCACGGGCGGACATTCAGAAGTGCTTAGGCATTCCCAGCACAAAACACACACAAACCTGTAGCTCTTCCTGCCCTCCCCTGGCCCACCCAAGCACACGCGGTGTGAATTACTGCAGCACGACTGAAAGCAGAGCTCCACGCCAGGTGCTGCAGCAGCCCCCCAAAAGATAGCTCCTAACAACTAACAGTCCAGGCAGACAAAGCATGCAAAAGCGGAGGAAAGAAAAGGAACCAACAGATAATAGGGAAGCAACACAAATCCGACTAAATAACTTGCCCAAGGTCACACAAATGAGTCTGTGGCAGAACTCAGCATCTTCTAACCCCATTCCCCACAAAGATCAGCTTCCATATACTGGGACACGGTCGCTCTCATCCATGTATATTCATTTAACCATTCCATGTAAAAATAAGCACAACTATTTCCCCGTCAACCACCCCCAAATGCTAGCTTGGCACCCAGTAGTATTTTTGCCCACAGCTTGGGTCCTTCCCACTCCTTCCCCTTTGTAAGCACAGCTGCTTTATTGAGATATTCAGCCTCTGTCTGAGTCTAAGCTCAAATATCTGCTTTTCATTGAGGAAAAGAAAACCTTAACAAATCTAAACTCTACAAAAATCATCTCATACCTCTCGTTCTTGTGCAGCACTCTGCTACATGACAGGCGCTGAGCTTCAAGCAGAAACCAGGCAGTGTCAGACAGCAGGAGCGGCAGAGAAAGAAAGTCCTGACTTCAGGCATCAGACACATTCTGAGCCCCAGCACTGGCAGCTTTCCATTCACCCAGCGCTCCAGAGTGGAGAGCAGCCGATCTGCCCTGGGAGATAATCGCAGCAGCACATCTGGTCTTAGCTCCACAACTCAGCATTAATTATGACTTGTGCAGAAAGCATTTGAAATATCCAATGAGATGCAGAGCTCCCCGGCTTGCTCAGCAAGGGGAAGGAGCGAGCAGAAAGACAGACAGGTAGGGTCTTGCCCACCCCCGGAGCTGCCGCCAATGTAAACAGCACCTAAGTATGGGTCACAAGTTTTAACAAAGGCATCCCCCATCGGCTCTGTAATATATTCATGGTCTAATTGCTTGTCAGATCTATTCTAGATAGCTGGAAAAAGCTGAGCAACAGTCGCTGTCTGCATGCCACGCTCTGGATCCCTTCCTGATACAGGCGGCGTTAGCTGTGCTACAGGCAGCCCAGTGCCCTGCTCTGGCCTTTGAGCTGCTCTCAAAGCACCAGAAGCACAAACCTAACGTTTAGCACTAATCCGCACTTTAGCACACTCTGGAGATATCTCCCAGCTCCTGAACTTGCTGGAAAGTTTGGCATAGCATAGGACAAGCCACAGACTTTTATCTGGTGCAGTTTTTTGTGGGGTGCTTTTTGTTGTTGTATTGTTTTGTGTGTGTGTGTGTACGTACAGCCCCTGCTTTAGCCCTTTATAGAGAATCTGCCTGTTGACAACAAATAGCACAGCTGGATAGGATATCTGGCAGGGGAAGGAACTAAAAGCTCTTTACATGTCAGCCAGCCCCCAGGATTTACCTGCAGGGAAACATTCATACACTCAGCTCCTGTGCTCAGGGTAAGTGGGCAGCAGTCAAGAGCAATGCCTGTCACACTGCGATCCATACAGCTACACTGAGGTCAGCCCTTCAACCCCTCTGCAGAATGCACACACATGACTGCAGATAGGCAGCAGTCACTCCTCAGAACCTTTGCACCAATCGTCTGGAGAAATTTATGCATCCCCCTCTGGCATAACAAAAAAATATATTAAAAAAAAAAAAATTAAAATCCCTGTTCACAAATGCTCATCTGCTTCAATAATTAAAATATCACATCTGTGGCCACTCTTAAGAGACCACAACTCATTTGAACTTCCTGGCTTACCATGTGCTTAACTGCGCTGTGGCTCAGCTTAAATACACGTTAGAGAAGGCACTGACCCAGCAGTTGAATGCTGAGATTTCAGTCACTGAGACAGCGTCGTCCCACAGCTCAGGAAACTTGATATCACACTCTGTCTCTACATCCTCTGATTTGATCAAAAGCTCTCACTTTATGTAAAGGCAACACCGGGATCAAAAGCTCCAGTTCTTGAATAGCATAATAGTATGGCAATCCTTAGGTATTCAAGGTTTACCTTAAATAGAAATGTATTTCAAAGATAGATACTAAAGCCCCCGACAGAACACTGAACAATTCTTGAAGTCCAGTAAAGGACATTTGAATAAAAGGTAGAAATGAGATTTTGGATATTCTTCACCCTTTTATTGTCCTCTCTTCCCTTGTGGAGAACACTGAGGCTGCTGGTTAGAGAAAGTCTTTCGAATGGCTGAGACACCAGGAGGATTTCTGGCACTATTCCCTGGAATGATGCCTCAAAACATGTCACATCTGCTAATAACATTACGGAGCTGGGAACTCAGCATTTGGAATGAGAGCTCAGGAGACAGCAAATGCAGACCTTCATTCTTCCACTCCCTTCTCCATTTCTGTTTTCCATCTCTCAAATTACAAGAACAAGGAGGCATCCAATGAAATAGAAAGTGAGTTTAACATGGATACCACTGTAACTGAAGTATAATCAACACAAGAAATTCACAGGTCCTCTGCAGCCAAGGACACAGCATGAGTCAAAGCACAGTTACTTATCAGCACGTCTTGTAGGAGTACGCTGAGTTGTGTGAGAGATGGCAAAAACAATGTAAACTGTTCTCCAAAGAAGAAGCAAATACTGCCCTGGTGAGAGAAAAAGGCAAAATGCACACATGCTTGCTCATGTAAGCATCACAACTGAAGCAGGAAATGGCAGCTGCTTCCTTGTTCCCTGTGGAAGGTCACTGCAGCTATAGGTGCCCTGTGAGAAGAGCCTGACACTGTGCTGTGTGGCTACCATTCCACAGTTACCATCTTATCACCTTATATGAAAGAATTCTCAATCCTTTTCAAAGCCTTCTGTCAAAAATCATGACTTAAACTACAGAATACAATGAGACCAGAATAAAATATATGTGTGTATATATATATAACATATAGACAGATAAATATATATGTATTTATAATTTTTCTTCCATGTTTTGAACTTCTGTGTTGCATTTGGATCCTGATTTCTTTTTTCCTAAAAATGAAACCCAGAATTCTCACATAATCACTGGATTGCTGGAGCTACAGAATTACACCCAGCACTGCAACAACAGCAATTAAGCCCAAAGAGCTGGTCACATTGCTTATAAACTGCTCAGCTGAAATCAAAATTGTAAGTGCCACCTGAGGATCTCATGGAGGGGAATGAAAGAATAGTCCTGAAAAGGACCTGGGAGAACTGGTGGATGGCAAACTGAACATGAGCCAGCAGTTGCGCCCCCAGTGCCCAGAAAGCCAACCATATCCTGGGCCGCACCAAAAGAAGTGTGGACAGCAGGGCAAGGTATGTGATCCCGCCCCTCTGCTCTGTGCTGGTGAGGCCTCACCTGGAGTACTGAATCCAGATGTGGAGTCCTCAGCAAAGGAGAGACAGACCTGTTGGAGCGCGTCCAGAGAAGGGCCACAGAAATGATCCAAAGGTTGGAACACCATTCCTAAGAGGACAGGCTGAGAGAGCTGGGGCTGTTCAGACTGGAGAAGAGAAGGCTCCAGGGAGACCTGAGAGCAGCCTTTCAGAAATAGCTAAAAGGAGGCTGTAAGAAATAAGGGGACAGACTCTTTAGCAGGTCCTGCTGTGAAAGGACAAGGGGAAATGGTTTCAAACTAAAAGAGGGGAGATTTAGACTGGATATAAGGAAAATGTTTTTTTACACTACAGGTAGTGAAGCACTGGTGATTCTATGATCCTGCCTGTACATGTCACCAAAAGCCATCAGACTGGCTGGGAAGTTCAGTACAGCTCAGACAACCTCTGAAAATCCAGGCATATCTCAGGGTTGGCATCTAACTCAGGTCAAATTCAGTCTTGAATATGGTTGCAACAGATAGCAGTGGTGAACCTGTGTGAACTCCGAAAATATTCTTCCCCATCTCTGATTGTGAACAATCTTGTTGGCTTGTACAGCTCTAGCAAGTGCCTATAGGGTGTGGGTTATTTTTAAACACTGGCTTACATATAGTGTTAGGTAGTGTACAGATACACTCAAGGGGATCTGTCTGAGGGAACTCAGATATAGGAAATGATTTTACCCATTTATTCAAAAAGGGTGAATTATCCTAGTCAGAACTGAAGTTCTTTAATTTTCAGGTAAATTGAACCCTATACAAATTCATTCCTTAGGCTAGGCAAAGATGGGCACTGAGCACCTCCCTGTACCTGTTGAAAACTGGCAGTGAATCAGTTACAGGTAATCAGTCACAGGACTGAAGCCAGCAGAAAAGCCTCCAATAGTACATCCCTTGTACAGTAAATTTTTGTTCTAGTTTTTTCCCCACTCCAAACACTTTGAGAAGGTCTGCCCATGAATAAAATGACTCCCCTGCTCTGGACTGGGGTCTCAACCTTGACTGATAAAACGAAATCTTTAAAGAATAAATAGCTTCTGCTTATTGACTGATAAGCCAGTCAACCCTGGGTTGAAAGGTGAGCAAACAGCAGCGCTCATCCTCATCTCACAACAAACTCAGCCTAACCTGTGCACGGTGTTCTCCAATCCCTTTAACATATGTCAGGAAAGGAACTCACTGAGCAGCACTGTAAATTACCCTGAAGTGGACTCTGCCCAGTTTATGCTCTAAACTGAGATTGTAACTGTTTGCTCACAGAGAAAAGATGATAAACAGACCTAAACATCACTCAACCACAACATTCTCAATCCACAGCCAAACCCCCGCTGTTTATTGGTCTATCTCACTCTAAACAAAGGCAAGAAGGATTTGGAGAACAAAACATCAAGAGCAACAAAAAGTGCCTTTTAGCAAGCAGTGATCTCGGAAAATGTGCCCCAAGAAACTTCTTTCTCCCACAGCATAAGAACATCATTTACAGAGCTTTTTATTTACCAACCCCTGCACACACCTGCCTACATTTAACAGGTCACTTCCACAGACCTGTATGAAGCTGTCTGTAGAATCTATCTGACTGGTAGAACTTCCCTTCCAAATGTGCCGCTGCATGTTGATCTCCCCACTCCACAGAAGCTTTACAGAAATTCTGAGTGCTGGTAAGTACAAAATACTTGTGACAGTTTAATTACTGCCACCAGAAAAGGACTAGAACTCCAACTGTGGGTCCAAATGCAAGGATCGTGGAGGCTGCAACCTCACACTGGTCTCTGGTGAAGAATGAAATGAATCGCCCAGACTTCTGAACGTTCTGGAACATGGCAGGGCCAGTGATCTAGATTCACCGCTGAAGTTTGTATCAACAGCCCCTTTTATCCACTCAGAAAAACTAGCAAGCTTATGCCCTCAAGCCTTCTCATATTTCAAACCTGAGAGACTGATATCCTAAGAAAATTGGTCACTGAGAAGCAGACAGGATCAACACTGAATGCATGGGCAGGTTATTCAAATCAAACTTCACCATGAATACTTTTGTTAGCCTGTAACCTACAATTGTAAAACTTACTGGCAGGTAAATCTTATATGGCATCATATTCTTGCTTCCTCCAACCAATGATGAAAACTATTAGTTAATTTCCACGTTTACCTTTAGCTTCCACTACCCAACTAAAATCCTCAGCTAATATAAAACATAATGTACACCTTCACCACTCAAGCATAAGGTCATGGTCCAAGCTCTAGTCACATCTGACCTCGATCATCTATACTCGGGGAGGGGATGGCATCTAGCTCCAATTCATAAAATAGATAAAACATCACAGTAAATCTGCCAACTTTTCAGGAACAGTTCTGGCAGAGGTCAAGGCCTTAATGTTCACTTCCTTGAGCTGCAACTCAGAAGTCAGCAAGGGGAAATTGCAAGGCTGATTACCTGATGATGGAGAGGAAAAGAGGAGCAACTGGCAAGAAAATGAGAAAAGAAACAGAGGGTGCACTTCTTTGTTCTCAGCTTCTAAATAGTTAAAATCGCAACTTTTAAGGAGCAGATTACCCTTCCCCTTCAGTAAGCACAGATTCTCATAACATTCATCAAAGGAATAACACAGAGAAATTAAAATACTTGCCTGCAAGCTGAGAAACACCACAGGAACATGTTTGTCCCATTAATCATACACTGGAGGACGCGCAGTGAGAATCATTGGTGTTTTAAGCCTGTCAGCTTTCAAATATGAAGCACAAATCTAATGCTTACACAGGAGCAACCTCACTGAGCAACTGGCAGCGCAGCAGGAGATACTGGTCAGACCAGGTGCTACAGACAGCAGCCACCACAACACAACAACTGCATAGCCACTTCGAGCTTTCCATGGCACTTACTAGTTGAGGAGGACAACAGTCTGCTACTGAAGAGAAAGAAGGCACAAGCACCACCGTATTTTATCAAAAGTAAAACTGCACTTAGCAATATGAGACATATAGTAAGTTAAGGACTACATCCAGACATTTTTGTTTGATAGCTCAGGAGGACTTACCTTCTATGGGCTTGTGTAATTCTATTTGGAACCCATTTATTACTTTTGTTTCCATATCTTGTGACAATGAGTTTCATAATTAATTCTACACTGCACGAAAAGCTTGCTTGTTTCAAACCTTCTGACTGTGCCCTCTTCAAATCCTCCATACTCTCGTCTGAGGTAATCTTCTTTGTAAGAGGAATATTCTCCAATATTCTCTTCAAAGGTTTTGGTTTTTCGGTTGTGGGTGTTTTTTTGTTTGTTTGTTTGTTTGTTTTGAGAGAGAGAGAGGGAGAAAGAGAAGCCTTAAATTTGGATATATTTTACATCTTATCAGTTATGCAACCACTGGAGTGCAAGATCCTTCCTGAGCAAAACTTGTGTTAACAGTTCCACCCTGATTTGCAGGGGAGGATTGCTTCTCTCAGCCTGATGGCAACACAATTCCTAATGCAGAACAAGATCCTGCTGGCTTTCACTACCACAAGGGTGCATTGCTGGCTCATGTTCAACTTGTCATCCATCACCATCCCAGGTGCTTCTCTGAAAAGTTGCTTTCCAGCCAGTCAACCCAGTATGTCCTGGTGCCTGCAGTTATTCTTGATGGTGCATATAGGTACAGGACTCTGTTGAACTTCATGATGTTTCTATTCATTCCTTTCTTGGTCCTGTTGAGGTACCTCTGAATAATGGCAAAAAAACATCTGATGCATAAATTCTTCCTCCCAGGAACACTCACTAAGCTTGCTGAGGGTGCACTCTGTCCCATCATCCAGGTCATTAATGAAGATGTTAATTAGTACTGGTCCCAGCATCAGAGCCGGGGGTGCACCACTGATGACTGACTTGCCTGCAGGCTGGACTTGGGGCTGCTGATCGCATTCGTTCATACACTGCAGTTCAGCCAGTTTCCAATACACTTCACTGTCCATGTATCTACTGTATTATCCTTAAATAAGGATGTTACAGAAGACAAGTGTTAAAATCCTTGCTGAAGTTAAGATAAACAATATTCTCTGCTTTCCTCTTATCCACCCAGCCAGACATTTCATCGCAGAATGCAACCATGTTGGTCAAGCATGACTTCCCCTTCATAAATCCATCCTGACTACTCTCACTCACTTTTTTGATCTCAATATCTTTGGAAAAAAAACTTGTAGGTTTATTTGCTCCATTACCTTCCCAGAAACAGAAGGGTGACCAGCCTGTATTTTCCAGGTCCTCCTTGCCCTTACTGAAGATGGGAGTGGGACCTCCAACAATTGCTTACCCTTTGTAAGATTACTGCCATCAGCCAGCTCCCACAGCACTTGTGGATGCATCTCATTAGGTCCCACTAACTTATGTACACCCGTTTTCTTTAAGAGTTCCCTAACCTGATTATTTGCTACTGAGGAGAGAACTTCCTTGTTCAAGACTGTCCCACTGGCCTCAGGGACTGGGGACTGCTGAAGGCAAATCTTAGCAGTAAAACATGAGGTGAAGAAGGCATCAAGTACCCTAGTACCTTTTTCATCCTTTGTCACCAGGTCTCCCATATCTTCCAGTAGTGGGCCTACGTTTTCCCTGGTCTTCATTCTACTGCTGATATAACTTAAGAAGCGTTTCTTGTTGACAGTCACATCCCTCATCAGATTCAAATCCATGTAGACTTCCATCTTCCTTAAATCCATTCCTGCATGCTTAGACAGCTTTTCTAGATTTTCCTTAGTTCACCTGTCTCTGTTCCCACTCCTTCTATACTTCCTTTTTAAGCTTGAGCGTTATCAGGAGCTCCTTTTTAATCCATGTAGGCCTCCTTCCACCTTTGCTTGATTTCCTGCACATCAGTGTGCACTGTTCTTGAGCTTGGAGGAGAAATTCCTTGAAAATCAGACAGCTCTCCTAGAACCCTGTTCTCTCCAGGACTCGATCCCATGGAACTCTTTCAAGTATATCTCTGAACAGTTAAAACAACTGCTCCCCTGAGTCCCAAAGTTGTGACCCTTCTATCTACCTTGTTGAGTGATGCCTCCAGAATGGCTCTTTTACAGATACTTGGTGTTACCTCAGGCAAGTTATTTGAATGCTCAGTACTTCAAATTCCTCCTTGACAAAAAATGAGGACAACAGCTTTGTTCTGCCTCAAGGTTGTGTTGTGGTGATGGAATACACTGGGCATAAAGAAGCAATAAAAGCCCCAGATACATCTGATGGTCAGAAAAAAAAGAAAAGAAAAAAAAGTAACTTAATCAGTTCTCAGAGAAAGATCTTAGAATCTTAAAACTTTCTCTGTTGCGAGCAGTTCAGACAGTAAGACCTGCTCTGAACATCAGCTCTGCATCTTAACATCTCTATCCACAAGGGTAACTTCCTGTAATACATCTGCCTGGGGTAAAGCTAGCCAGCATCACCTCACAGATGATTCATGCATCTCCTAGTCCTAGGCAGACAACTGAACTCATAACCCCTATCATTTTTCTCTTTCTCTCCCCTCGGTTGGGCCCACCTCCTACTATGAGACAACATTGAAGAGCAAACACTGATAAGCTGAACCTGGCGCCAGTTGTCTCCATGCAGAGATAACAGCACATAGGCACAACAAACACCCAGTGCCACTCCCCACACACCTGTGGGAGCCTAAGCAAGAGAAGCCCATCCTGCAACCAAGTGAGGGGGCTCTTTGAGGCCCAGGAATCCTCTAGTCTGACACTCTAGAGGAGCCCTCCAACCAGACATGGAGCAGAAACTTGTTCTCAGTTTTCATACTGGGCAGACAGAAGAGCAGAATTCATCTCTTTGCTCTTTATTTCTGTGATGTCTTAGCATCTTAAATCCGCAAATACAATTCTGTGGTCATGATGGTGTTATTGGAAAATCTCCATCTAACAGGTACAAATATTGAACCCCAAACTCACAAGACTTAGCATAATACCAGAGTTCCTAAATAATCTGGCATCCTTGTGGGCATACTTCTAATAACAACGTCAGATCCTTCAAAACAGTAACTTTTCTTTCATGCAGATTTTATCTGAAAGACATTTAGATATAGGATATGTAAAAATAGGATACCTTATTAGGCCTATATAGGACTACCCCTACACTACTAATAATGACACTAAGATGGGTATTAAACCTTAGAAAATCCTCCTCTGGTTCTCAGCTCTCCTCAAATATAAGACATGGTCTGCATAAGGTCCTGATTGCCAGCACAATCTTGCTCTGCACTGTTCTGCTGGCAAAAGAATCCACATGTCAAGCTTTATCCATATAGAGAAATGGATTGGAATTAATGACAGCAGAGAGGCTTTCCCAGTGGACATTTCTGCAGTCCCTCAGTTAAAAAGTTACCATTCCTCAGAAATGTTTCTTCTCATATGAAAAAAAGGTCATAGAGTTCCTTCAGAATTATTATGCTTTCACAGGTAAAGCTCTCCTTGTTTGCCTAAGGGAAGCACATTCCCTCCAACTGTTTTACTCCCCTTCCATCACAAGAAACTGATGAAAGCTTAGGATAACAAGGAGGAGGAATTAGGATAAAGTAATCGAGAAAGAAAGGGGCTGGGACATGCATTTCTGGCAGAGGAGCAAGGAATTGCTCATGGCAAGAAACAGCAAGTAAACAGAGGGAAACACATTAACATAGCACATGATTAACACAAAATAATTCTGTCCCCACACAGTGCTGGTCATGTCCTGGGCTGTAAGAGGGCTGCACACACCTCATGGCTTTCAGCTCAGGACACTGAAAAACTCAGTTTTTGTACCACCAGGCCCAAATTCAGCTTGAGATGCATTATGTTTTAAATCTTACACGAGACAAAAATGAAGACAACATGAAAAGTAAGAGGTGAATAGATGGCAAGAGACCTCCTTAAAGTAGCCATATTTCTTCTTCAGACTGAAGGTATAGCCCCAGTGCAGATTTACAGAGTGAGGTAAGATCCCCTCCCCATCTCACTACTCCCAGTATTTTCCATACATTCCATTTCAGAAGATGCTGGCAGGCTCACTCTCACCCAAGCCTGTGGACAGGCTATACTTCTAACACTATGTCACAACTACAAGGCTTCCATATTAAAAAGCATCCAGAGAACAACATGACTGTAAGGCATAGAGGGACTTTTCTAGGTAATCTTTCACTGGTGTAAACACAGAGCAAAATTTGTTTCTCTTGAAGGTAAGAAGGATCAGAGGACAGAATTTTAAATGCTGTCTGTCAGAATGTGCTCCAGAATTCAGCTCTGTAAGAAGTCTCTGTAACAAACATTATTCCTGAAGACATAAACTCAAGACATACAGCTTACTCTCATATCTCAAGTCTGAATGAGATGGACTAGACTCAAGAATTCAGGAGCCTAAAACTTAGGGAAATGGTTCCAAATTATTTTCTCCATAAACAGGACAACTCTTCTTCAAAAGAGTTGGGAACTCTAGGATTTTATTTTTAGACCACATTTCAACTATTTTTGAAAGCCTGCGTTCTGTATGGCTTTTAAGCCTGAATGTCTCCTATTAACGATTTCAGATCTTCAGCAGCTTTGGTGTGTTTTCTGTTTAAAAAAAAAAAATCTTTGCTGTTCACCTTTAAACATAGTTCGTGTGTCCACCTCAAGACGTAAGAAGATACCTTCAACCTTTTTGATTTATATGTTTATTCAGTACATCAGCAAAGATTAAAGTGGGGCTAAGCCTCTCATTTTATCTTGGCATGATTCATTTTTACACCATATCAGCCTTCTCCAGAGCTGGATATTTACATACTAATAATTAAGCTTGCATTATAATTCCTAACTCCCATTCCTTCAGCGTCACATATTAAAAAGTGTCGATAGATAAGGCTTGGCTCTCAAATTAGTAGTGGTAACAAAGCAGATTTCAAATTATTCAATTAAAACAGAGACAGCTACGTTTACAGTCCTCCCACAATTGAGGTAGGCTGGGATTTCACTCAGAGAAGTTGCCCTGCTCTGATTCTGATGAAGGAGGGATAGTTTTGATCACTTAGAAACAGCGATTTGGATGTTTTAACTATCTCCCAGTTATTGGCATTCTTATAAATGTTTTGTGAAGAGAGACTGAGGATGCAGTTCGATGGCTTGTTTAAGCCAGTTGAAGTGTGGGCTGTAGCCAGAATGAACAAGCATGCCCTTCTCCACCCCACCGCCCTCACTGTGCTAGAACTGCTGCTATTCCTACCTGCACAGCTGAGCAAAGGAGCCAATTTACCTCAAAACTAATTAACTCCCACTTTTTTTCTCCCAGGTCATTTCCCCCTGCACAGCATAACCACTAGTATCACCAAAACAAAACATGGTGGCAACACGTACTTGCAAGGTGGGAGAAGCCCACTGCTGACAGCAGATAGTACACAGTGAGTTCAGAGGAGTACTGGAACCATAGGATAAGAATCTGCTCACGTAGCATTGACTACAGAGCATAACAGACATAACCAAGACAGCTTTAGGCTGCTGAATTTGAGTAGCAAGGCAGAGAGCTAAGTCCAGTCTGATCAGCCATGTTGTTGAGTAGCTCTGATCCAGAGATAAAAACTGTATACACAATTTCAGTTCTTTCCAACTACACTTCTACAAGGCAGCTTAAGCCAGCTTTCATCCACATCAGCAGGAACTGGATCAAATCTGCAGCATCTGAAAACAAACAGCAGCTGCTCTACTTCCTCAATGTCACTCCACTCCCACACTCTCACAGTTCCATCATTCTATGATGTATGTAAAAATATCTGCTCTCATTCAATGGGAAATCAAAATTTTACTCTTTAGCACTGACGATAAGTTCAGAGGTCGAGAAAGAGATCAGATTAATTAGGACAATACTGCCTACGGAAAGAAACCAAAATGAAAAATACCTCAATCGCTGCTTTTGTGCCATTCTCATGGTTTTGTTTCTAAATCTCAGAACTGTAAATTATTTTACTTTAGTACTTTAAGTAAGATGTTTGCTCTATGACTATCTCAAGAGGCTGACAAAACATGAATACTGACACAAAGAAAAAAAGCCAAATCTGCACAGATATCAGTGGTGCTGAAAACATCATGCCCTAAAGAAGGAGTCTGTTGCTGAAAAGTATACTATTTATCATGACTGATTGTTGCCTTTGTCCTCATAGCATTAATTTGACATAACAAAGCTGCAAAATACGTACAACTGAGATTCTGAGACTTCAGGGGAGGAATTTCATGGATCTACCCTAAACTCAGTATGTAGAAGATTCTTTGCTAGGGGCCGGACTTCTGAAGGAAAGAGAACCAAGCATATTACTCATGTTTAAGGAGAAATCACGGTAAATCCGTTTCTGCTAATGAAAAGAGCTTGCTTATATTGCTCAGGGCACAAGGGCATTTCATGGGACTTCTCAGAAACAGGTACAAGCTGCGTTTTGTACGTATATCCATTCTATGAAGAGAGGTCTAGGAAAAAATAACATCATCACTAGAGATAATATCTTTCCCAGAGAAACCGATATGCTACACAGAGTCAAAATTAGAAGAGTTATTTAAAAGAAAAATAAAAATGTTACTAACAAACACTGAATCTTCTTAGTGACCTTGCTTCAGCCTCATTCAACTGCATTCTGGTCACTTTTTTTACCCTAGATTCAGGAATTAGTAATTTAATTTCACCAAAGCTAATAGTATTACTTAACTCTTATCTGACACTTTTTATCCTTAAATATCTTCATCCTTTATCTTTAACCTCTTAAAAGAGATTGATATCACTATCTACATGTGATATCGCTATCTGCACGAATGCCAATCAGTAGCCACTTCAAAGTGTTGCTACCACCAACAGTGAACCCAGCAGAAAGCACCCATGAACTCTTGTTCTGTACCAGACTGTTAAAACATACATCTAATCTTATGACTTGAGAATTTGAAGACTGCAGTACAGTATCAATATTCAGAGTCTGGATTTTTTGTTCATTTTAAATACAGGGACTGTCAAGTATGGTACACTTTACAGGTGCTCTCTCAACATGACCCTGTTCTTTTTCCCACAGTCAAGCCAGTGAAATCTCTGTCGTCTCAACCAGGCCCAGACCAAATAAAGTTTTGCTGCCTCTGGCTGTGAGGAGGTTAAAGATGGGCATCTGCCCTTGAGGTAGAAACCAGAGATAACTGGACATACTCTTTTACATCCACAAGGATAAGAAAGATCCACAGAATAGTTATCAGCTTTAAGAAACTGGGCACTGATAATAGTGATGTTTTTGTTATTACCACCATTTCTGACTATGAGTAATACAGTATGGATGTGACCTCTGCTTCCATCCCCTGGCAAAAAAAGTCTAACCCAATCTCCATGCTGTAAAACACTTTAGACAATCAAGAGATTATCTAGGCATGTCAGTGATTTTACAGTGTTACACGTATCCTAGTATCACAAGAATATGTTTTACCTTGAGGCAAATGTTTTAATTTATGTGCATGTGAGCTATTTGCAATACCTCCACCAAAAGGAGCCCATATAACCCGTCGGATGGCTTTCACCCAATCTTCCATTTCATTCTGGGAATTAGCCATGAGCAGGAAAGCTTCATGATTGACAGGAATCTTTTCCCGGTCTCCAGCACCACCTGAAAAACAAAACACAAACCTCTTTTAGCTTTTAGCTCACAAGAGAGCAATTAATGTTTAAAACTACTAAAATTCTGGGTCAAAATGATCAAATAATTATTTTAATTGAGCAGTTTTACACACAATTCCAACTCATATGCTACAGCGCTCACAAAGCTGATTGATAAGAATTCAAAGCTGAAGGAAAATAACGTGCATTTCCAGTATAAGAACTTGGAGATATTGTGCCCGCTGCCCCAGCAGTAAATAAAGGGAGACCACAGGCTGTAGGACCCTGCTGAAGGAGCTCAAAATGAATTTCATATATCTGTGCTGTGGCGCTGAGATATCCAAAAGGAGGGGTCAAGGGAATCCTAGGACAATTCAGTGTTTGAGATACTGAAGTTGCAAGACCATCTGCTTTCCTCGAGTCCCTGGAAATGTATAGTCTTGATATAGAAAGAGACACATTCTGTTTTTGGATCCAATCCAGCAGCAGTGTTTTAGAAGAGGAAGTAGGACTTGGGAAAACAAATCTGATTCTCCAACTTGAAATAAGAACCTTAGGAACTATTAACATTGGCGTGCAATATCACAGAAAGTACTGACCAGAATACTAGGTGCACTCAAACTTTTTCTTGCAACAGTCATTTGAGGATGCTTTAAGATTTAAAACACCTGTATGTATGTATATATATATATATATATATAT
>PPHD01016026.1:0-15775 GCA_002909625.1 Bambusicola thoracicus
GAGACACTGGAACAGGTTGCCCAGTGAGGTTGTGGATGCCCCCTCCCTGGAAGCACTCAAGGCCAGGCTGGATGGGGCTGTGAGCAACCTGGTCTGCTGGGAGGTGTCCCTGCCTATAGCAGGGGTTGGAACTACATGATCTTAAATGTCCCTTCCAACCCAAACCATTCTATGATTCTGTGAATTAATTTCCCCTTCCATTTCCAGTGCTGATTTGAGTTTGAGTTTGGAAATAGCTTAAGCCAAGCATTCAACATGGAGTTCTTTCCTGAATGGTATATTTTGGTGGGGAAAAATCTACAAAGATCTTGTATTCTTTGCTAAATAAAAGGAAGATCTGTTCACAGAGATGGTCTTGTCCATCCAGGTAACCATTAGACTGACTGGTATGACAGAGCAGCAGGCATATCTGGTAGGAAGGTGTGCACCCTAAAAATGCCAAAGGATCCATATTTCTTTTCATGACAACTATGTTTGAAATTGGTTACACTGTAGGAAAAATGCTGGTGAGTGAGGGATTTTGAGCAACATTTGGAAAATCCAGTCATGGTCCTTTGAAAACCTCGATCTATGTGAATGATGTCATTACGTACCCAAGACCCATTTGGAATAGATTTAGGCTCGTATTTACAGTTCTGCTTTTATTAGAGATACTTGGAACCAAAATTTGCACAATGCTCGCTGTTCTGTCAGGTTGTTTTTCATCCTTGTCCCACCTTGCTCTTCTTGGAAAACACATAAGGCCCATCCTCCTCTGGGGATACCAGTGCTTTGTCCGAATGTTCTCTTTTGACATCAGGACAAATTAAATTGTTTATTTCCTTGAAAAACAAGCCAGAAACCCCCATTGTGTCATTACTGTGATTACAACAGAGATCCTAGATGCATCCATTTCCTTCAGAGCTCAACAGTCTTTGTGTTTTGCATATAGGGGGAGTATCACCCTTTAGGTGTGGAAAGGAGGAAAGGAAGAAAAAGAGAAAAAACTGTCCTTTCCTCTCTTAGTTACAGAAGCTGCTTAGCATGCAGCACGTCGAGTCAGATTCTAGCTGAGCGTCTCAGTGGTTCCTTTTTAAGAATCAGCAAGCATTGTTCTGGAGGTGGGGGAAAAGCCAGCACAAGCCTGAAAACATTGCAGAAATTAGTGAACTGGGAAAGCACAGTGACAAAGGCATGGACTGAAATACAGGCTCAGAGCCTGAGTTTCCTCTTGCTTGCTCCTTATGAAACTGGCAGAGCTCCCTTGATTTCAGCTTGTGATTCACCTCATTGCAAGCGACAAGTCTGTGGAGATAAATGCAACTGTCTGTTTATCTGGAGCAGTGCTACTGAATTAAATGGAGTCATTCCAGATGTACACCAGAGATGTAACAGAGACGAGATTCTGGCCTTTCCAAATGGAAACCACATCCCTCTCTCATCTCACTGGTTCTCTTTCTGTCATCCATCCTGAAAAATAGTCCTCTGTGCCTGATTTTCACTGTAGCAATGCATTAGTAATGCAATTTTCCTGTTGGTGATTCTCATCAGAAGACGGTGTTGTTTTCCACTACATCCATCCTATACATGTCATGTGGGCTGGGCCAAAAATTTCTTAATAAAACCCTTGTGTGAGCATGAGCAGGTTCACTGTTGACATCTACAACGTAGACATTGACAACTTAGTTTGCCATGTAGAGATCCTGGGGAAGAGTCTGTTTAGAGAAGAAAGTCATTTCTAGGAGAAAATATATCACTATAGAGTACTCATTTAAAACACAGCAGTGGAAAAGAAAAGAAGAAAAAATACCCACCCTGCATGTGCCTGCTTGTCTCAGCTGGAGTCTAAGCTAATCAGCTGGCCGGGAGATATCTTCAGCAGATGACTAAAACAAGAGCAACTGAGTCCATCCTCTGTAATTCCACATTTCTACTGAGACAAATTGGCATATATTAATGCCTATTTGTATGAACAGAATAATATTAGAATTCATCCAGTTTCTTCCTGTTTTGGTCATCTTGCTAAAAATGTTTGGGTAGGATTAATATATGTCCTAGAGGGGATGAGATTTGTAAATAGTGGGGAATTTTTAGGAGAAGCCACCAGACCTAGAAATGCATACAAAGAGTTTCAAAAGTAGTTACTGAATTTAGGAACTTTTGTTATACAGAATACAACTGTTGATTGCTTTAAAGAAACTGATTTCCAGACTGTGGGTTCCCTCTGAACACCAGTCCCCTTTGAAGTACTTAAGTGGGACATCAAAAGTGAGATAACTCAGAAATGGTACCTTGTATTTGAAAATCTCAGCCATCAGTCCCATAGATTATAGGGAGATTTTAAACTTTTAGTCTTTGGGCAGAGAGAAAAGTATGTACTTTGTACATCCCATCTTTACATTTGCTTTCTTCTCTCCTGCTCTACCAGATACGTACCTATTGTTTGTTTTATGAGAATCTGGAAACGTTGCATTTATCATTTCAACTGAAATTTCTAAACCAGACATAGCTCAGCTCCTTGGACTTTCTCTCACTTTGACTTGGATGATGGAATTTGAGCTCTGCTGCCTCATGCTTAAAGCTGTGTATAGTTTTGTTTAAAGTACAGGTTTTCACTTCCTCCCCCCCCCCGCCAAATGTCACCAAACTACCATTTGAATGACACAAAAGTTGTGTTAAGCTCTCATAGGATCAGCAGTGTTCAATTCTAAACGGTTACTTGGCACCTGACAAATGTACCATGACAACCACTGCTGGGACTTTTGGCTGTTGTCCCAGTGGGAGGGAAAGAAACCATCCTTCTCAGAACTGCAGGTACAAAAAAGGCATTTTTCTGTGTTTTTATGTTTTCCAGAAGGCAAACAGGAGAGGGACAAAGCAGAGACAAATAAAATATGTTTTTTAACTGGCAATCAAAATTTTAATGACTTAAAGTAGTGTAGTGGGGGTGGTGTGATGTGGCAGGGGAAATAACATTTCTTGTTTCATTATTACTGCTTTTCTAGCTTAAAAATACAGTTGTAAACCCATGTATATATGGGTCCTGTAATTAATTTGCTCCACGGGTAAATATCCAAATGCACCTAGGTGGAATAAACTTCAGCATAATCCTTCAATGAATCTGGAGGAAGATTGTCCATGTTGAGGTAGAAATGCCATTTGATTTAGGAGCACTCACTCCAAACAGCTTAAAAAAGGAGATGACAGCAGCTGTTGTCAACAACTAGAAGCTTCTCAGATGAATCATTTCTCCTTGGTAGGACTTGCACCTCAATGAGTGGAAAATCAGCCCTGGATATGTATATGACTAGTGCCTGATACATCTTGGTGTACTAGATGTGTGTCAGAATCCTCAGGTCAGGGTCAGGAACATTTGTGTCCATTAACCCTGGACTCTTTTTGTCTGCTAACCCTGTGTTCTTGTCTTCATGCCCCTCTCTACAGAGATGTTGACCCAAATGGGTAATCCCAAAATTTTATGGTTGGTGGACACAGGAATAAGCACAGAGACATTTTCCAAAATATCTGAGCTATTTTGTATTTATTCTTACAATTAGAATTGCAAACAAACAAACAAACAAACAAAAACCCACACCAACAATATTTACTCCGTTTCAGATGAGTTGGGTAAAGGCTGTAAAAGAAAGCTTTAACAGGGACAGTCTATGAAACATTTGAAAATAAATAAAGCAATATAGCTACAAAGCCAACATCCCACTCTCTGCCCCCTTAAAAATGTTTGCAAGCTTATTTACGTCCATGTTGTGTCTTAATCTTTTTTATTTCCTTCTCTTTCCCCACCCTATTCCGCCATTTCTGACCGCAGCTGCTGGGACATGAATGACAACACTGCCTTGTGGTGGGTGATCAAGGGTCCTGTGGTTGGGTCAATCATGGTAAGTAGCACTTGGAGGAGGGCCTTCCTCAGCACTTGCAAGGGAGAGTAATTGATGCAGTTTCTTGCAGTGACTTCACAAGCTATGCTGTATTAGCTGTGCTGGGCTACTGAACAATACATAATGCTAAGGAGATGCAAGACAAATTAAATGATGTTGCCTGTGGTTGAAGGCTATATGGACATTTGTTGCTCAAACAAATGCATCAAATACTGTATGTCAGATCCTACAGCATCTAGGGCATTTGTTTTTAGGAATCATTTGGGATGGCAGAGAGAGGACCATGCTCTTTGGGACATCTAAAGTAACACTAGACAGAAGTGCCTAGGAAACTGAACTAGGTTTGTAGGATGCAATTTACTTTGCAAGTAAATTATTGTATGTAATATTAGATCTGTAGTGTAGTAGATGTAGCACAAGATGTTCTACTGTCAGCCTTCCGTTTTACTCAAATGATGCAAGGTACCTGTGTATGGACAACAGGGCTGTCTCTGATTTACCCCATTTGATCTCCAGCTTCTGCATCTAAAGGAGTAGGAATCTTTAAATGACTTTGGGCTGCTCCAGATAGTAAATTAAATTGAGCACCAAATAAATACAGTTCGTGGCACCTAATGAGTTGTTTAGCTTACTGGACATTGGTACCTACTTCTGGGCATGCTAAGTTCCTCTCCATACTACACTGACAGTGTCAGCAAGGTCTCCAGTGACTGTTGTGGGAATATAAACAGACAGACGTCTACATCAGGTGCAGTGCTTCTCCTTTTAACAGTTTGGACAGCTATCTTAAGCACAGTAACCTTCAGACACATTAATTGTAACTGAACTAATAATATTAGGCATCTCCAAGCACTTGTAATCTTCATATAGAAAAGTAGATAGAAAAATTATTCTGAAAGAGATGTTCAACCAAACAACATAAAACCTTAAATTTCCTTTTTTTCTTCTGTCCTTAAGAAGCTGGTTGGTGACAACCAAATCTGCTTTTGCTCTTCTTCAGAGTTTTAAAACTGTAGTTACAACAACATGAACCTATGAGAAGGAAGATGCTCAGGATGAGGTTAAAAAAAAAAAAAAGACATTAGAGGTCATCTCGTTATGGAACAGATTCAGCCAAGTGGAGAGAAAGTAACAGAAGTCAGTAGTTTCAAGAAAGGGCAGACAGAAAGTCTCATCTCAAACCTGGTCATTATAATGTCCTTTCTTTTTCCCCCAGATAAACTTTGTGCTTTTTATTGGCATCATTGTGATACTTGTGCAGAAACTCCAGTCACCTGACATTGGAGGCAATGAATCCAGCATTTATTTGTAAGTACAAATGAAGCAGTGATCAGCTGAGAATTCTAATATACACATAGGAAAAAATAAAAAGTAAAAAAGACATCAGAGTTAATTTGATTTTTAAGAGTCACTCAATCTATTTGGTTGATTTAGAATTTTTTTAAGTCCAAAGTTCACCAAAGTGTACTTTAACACTGGCTTTAATCCTTCGTAAAAAGTTGAGGGAAGAAAAAAAATAGAAGAAAGCATAAATATTGGATTAAATAATACTACTCATTATTTATGGATCAGTAATCTGCAAATTAACATACTGAACAGGTAGAAATATTATTACACTCACGGGGCAGATTTTAGTGCTTCATATGTTCCATAGGAATGGTACAGTGTTCACTGAAAGGAATGAGATTTGGTGAAAGCATGTCAGGACCTGTAGCCTGAACTCTATTTTAGATCTCCTAAATTTGCTTATGCTCATGTCCATGTTTCTGGTATCATTGAATCCGTTCCAATTAAGCTAAACAATTCCCCACTTAGAATTGGTTAAAAAAGAAAAAGAAATCCTGAAAGTTTTCCACTGCAAGTTTTAGAAATGTATTAAAACTTGTTTTAAAGCTCATATCCTTTTCTTCCACCTTATTATGGGACTGAGGTTGGTCATTTGAGGCAGTTTTTGTTTCTGTTCGGAGTGCATGCATCTGTATACAAAATTATTTTGAATAACTAGTGAGTTGGGCAGCACTTTTGGTGTTTTCATGGCTTCTCAGTCTAAACACCACAGATGTTTTCTATGCAGGTTTTTATGAGCTTAGGCATTTTCCTTAGACATAAGTAATATAATAAACTCATTCCTCAGATGTCTATTTTCAGAACTCAGGAGAAAATGTAGCGAGTATGTTGTCTCCCATGCGTAGTTTGCCTGTGGTTTGCATGAAGACTTCCCATGTAGTGTGCTGCTGGGAGGTCAGACACCAGATTTTTAAGTGTAATTAGTACCCAAGATGTGCTGGGATAATACTGATTAAGCACTGGAATAGACTCCCCGGGGAGGTGGCTGAGTCATCATCTCTGAATGTGTTTAAAAACCATTTGGATGTGGTGCTCAGGGACATGATTTAGCAGAAGGTTGTTAGAGTTAGGGCAGTATGGTTAGGTCGTGGTTGGACTTGATGATCTTAAAGGTCTTTTTCCAGCCTGAGTGATTCTATGATTCTATTATTAAGACCCGCTGACTGCATGTTTGGTATCTGCTGCACATCTCACACGTATGGAGCAAAGCATGCCGCAGGCTCCCGCGATTTGATGAGATGATGAAACATCCTTATCATTCTTGATCAATATGGTGACTGAGTTTTACTGAGATTTTTTCCTATGTGTATAGTTAGCAACTAAAACCAAGAGAAAAACATCATATTTTCTGTTTCATTCGCTGCCATTATTTTTTCATATTTTTTTGCAACTTTATAAATGGGTGCGTGTAAATCGATCTTGCATTTATGTATGTGTTATGAAGTGGAGTGTTGTTTATCCAAACAGACCCAACAACAGACGTATCACACAGAAGTGCAGTGAATAAGCCTATGCAGATATACACCAGGCATATGTGCTATTTGTGCATACATCTTCTCTGAAAAGGGAGGAGCAAAGGACAGGGACAGCTCATAGAATGGTTATGTCACCATATTGAAATCTCTGCAGCATTTTAGACTGTCATCCATAAATAAACATTTTCCATGTCCTATTTTGCTGTTACATATTACTGACTGTTTACAGCTCATTTTATTATCACTGAAAAATGCAAAATACAGATCGAATATTTCCAGTCCTTTCCCAGTAGGCTGATAAACCCCGAACAAAATGCATGCTCATGGCTGTTTGTTTGAACCTTATCTCCTCGTGCTGATAGGCTGTTTTAAGAATACTGCTGTTCTGTTCAAACCTGCCAAGTGAAATGGGAATGTTTCCCCATTCTCATTTTGAAATTATTTGCACGGAGAAAAAGGCAAACAAATAGAACTTTATAGTAAAGTTTTCTTCCCAGCAGTATCTGGCTGAACACTACAGGCTTCAACAGAGTCACTGTCTTTATAATGAAAAAAATAAGAAAAAGTAGTTCAATTTCCCATTCAGTTCATCCCATCAGACCAAACTCTTCATCCAGACCTTTATTCCATGACATATTTAAGTACCTAGTTCACATGACTGATGAGCTGTGGTTTACGAAGGGTGCTTAGCCCATTTCTGGAGGTGACAGCACATAAAAACTATAGCAGTAACTGAGATTTGCTCTGGTGTCCATCTTCCACTCCTTGGAATGGCCTTGTAGCCAAGGCTTCCATCACCACAGCTGAGCCTGAGCAATCAGGAGAGTGCTTTTCACTGGATCCACCTTCATGCACAGCTGTAAAGGAGAATTTAAACCTTCAGCTATTGTCTAATTTACACTTTCACTGGTGGAGGTGAAAGATACTGAAACAATCCCTCGCTTTTCCTAGCAAGAACAAGAAATTGAAATCTCACGCGATGTTTGCTGTGATTATGTGCTCAGCAGAGAAGGATGAGGCACATAACAAAACATGTTGCTGCATCAGAGTCTTCAGACACTTTGGATTCAAAAGATTATGTTGGAGTCTGACCCCTGGCTCCCCACAAGTTGCCTATGAGTAATCCATGATCAGATTATGAGCAAATGCGACAGTGGTTAGAAGCCACCCATGTTGTCTATTATACACCTGTAACTCAGGGACTTTGGCTTTCAAAAGCAAAGAAAGAAAAAGGCAGAAAAGAGCACAATAATTTGTTTTTTTGGCTTCAGAGAAGATTGATTTTCTTCTTATATACATGACACATGCTTAGATTCAGGCCTTCTTAGTGATCACTTTCTGTGAGGAAAATCTGGATCCAGTTCCATTTTATATACGCTGTGGTCATAATTCTGCAAATCACTTAAGCGTGTATTTAACTTTACAAGCCTTAGGGATATGTTTAAATCCAAAGATTAATTATATATTGTTACCACTGTGCACTTCTAATTAAAAATTCCCACTACTGAAGTTAGCTGTGAGCTATGACAGGAACACAACAGAAGATCTCACTGCCAGGGAACTCATGCTTAATTAACACAGTGTAGCTACCAGAGATGGCAAGACTTGCTTTAAAAAATAATAATAATAATTTGTGTAATTTGCAGCGCAGTAATGAGCCCTTCGTTCCCCTAAAAATTTGCTTTCTCTCTAAAAGCCTTCCTGATGATTATTACATGCATTAGCCTTTGCCTTTAGGCTGACAAAAACTTGGAAACGTAGCCAGTTCTTAATGATCTTCTACAGCAGTCACATGCTGTAGCGATTGTAAACTTCCATTTGATACAGCTTGTATGTTCAGTCATTCCTGAGTAGTCTCATGGCCATCCGATCCTCCATCACAGGCCTTGTTCCCCTCCGAGCTGCCTGCATGCTGCTGAGCCCATTTCTTACTGAGCAGCTCATAACATGTCCAACTGTGGGAGAACTATAACTCAGTTCTTGTTTTTACTGTTTTTTTCTCAATATACACTCCTCGTTGTGTTTGAAATGACTGGGGGTTAGGTTCGGCAAAAATATGTAAGCAGCTGCAGTAGAACTTAGAAAATAAAAGTCACCGTTACTAATTTGTATTTTTACTTCAAGGATTCCTTTCCCCCAGCCACGAATTCCAAGCAACGTTCATCTTTTCTCCCATTAGTCAACATAATGTTTTGGGTTTTTTTAACCTTTCAGTATTAGGAGTGAACAGACAGCCATAAAAAAAGGACACATACATTTGTTTCTTGGACCGTCTTCTGGTTTCGGTTAATCTTGTGTCAGTCCTGAATAATTCCACCAAATTAAGCATCAAAACAAACCCAGTAATACAACTGCAACAGGCTTTTGTCTGAGTGAGAAGATCTGATATCCTCGGTTGCTTCAGAAGTAAATAGTGACACTGTTCGTATTCCTTGTTGAATTAAACGACTATCCTCATAGTCCAGATGGATTTCTGTCCCCATTTGGTAAATGAATTTCACAAAGAATTTTAATTTACTATAGTTACAGTCATGACATTGTTAATCCTGTAGTACAAGGATCTTGGCTTCATATTTGTATGTTCAACCCAGGTAGATTTTACATAGTGTATTTCTACAGAGAAACACAGCCTGATTTTTAGCCATATCCAGTTGTATAGTTTGAAAGTGTTTTGAAGAAGTAGTAAAGTATTTAGGGACACTGAAAGCTGAGGAGCACCTCATCAGGTGTCAATAAATCCAATGTGCACTCACACTGGAAATACGGGGACTGGAAACACATAGTCACAACCTTACACAACCTAGCTGGCTTAGCACACAGCATGTCACATCAGTGTTGAATGCACGGATATTCAGATATCAGTCCCCAAACCAGGATTTTAGGAGATAGTTAATAAATGATTCTTCATTGTTTTTCCTGTGAGCCAATAGTGTGCAATATGGTCTGTCAGAATTTGCTTTTGAGCATCCTAGTTTCAATCAAATTGTTATAAAGTACATTCACCTCCCCGAAAGCCATATTCCACTAGAAATGTCTACAGAAACTTGAATCCAAGAGCAAATGCATGCATCCAAATGCATAGTTGCATTGTTGAAACCTTCACCATAGGGAGAAGATCCTCTAATGACATTGGTACCATAAACTCTTGCTGTAATTAAGTAGATATGCATGGTGTAGATGCATGCTGAAATAGTCCTTAAGATTAAAAAGGCCCACACATTTCCATCAAGTCTTTGCTTATTTATTCATTTTCAAGTATCAAAGTACATTTGACCGGAAAAAAAAACCTTATTTTTTTTTTCTTTATTCTATTTTTGGTCTTGAATAGTATAACCTGGGAGGGGGAAGCTTGTTTCTGCTTTTGCTTTAACAGATTCTGCATCATAAATTTTGTATCACATGTTGAAAACTCAATGAGAAAGAAAATAAACCACACATATACCTAGCTAATTCAGGTCTACGTCATTCCTCCAATCAGCATCTTGCTGGAAAGAAAGGAGAAACATGGCATATATCATAGGTAGGTATGATTTTCCCTATGGTGCAACCTAGAGGGTTAGGGCAGGAGAAGCAATGTTGTAACACAAATGTTTTGGTAAACAACACTCCTCTACAGTTCACCTACAAAGTCACTGGGCACTCAATGATTCATTCTGCTACTGCTTTGTCTTGCTGCAAGTGCACAGACTGCCGGCATTAACAGTTGTTGACAGGGACCTCATGGAAAGAAGTCTCACTTCTGACAAGAAAAGGGCAGGTGGTTGATGAATGGTGTACTTGTTAGCAGGGCAGTTTAATTTCCAAATGTCAGGTATTGTCAGTTGGGTGCTGGAGTGCCCACTAACCCAATAATGAAGGGGTCTCATATCCCTCTGTTAACCCATCTCTACCACAAGAAAATACAACAGAAAACACAAACAGTGATCATTTGGTGTCAGTGAATGGTCACCACTGACCTAGTTTTCATTCCTAAGAAGGACAAGAGCTGGTCTCTACTACTTGGATTCAATCAATTCTTGATGAATTTGTTTAATGTTCTAGAGAAAATGTTCTCATTCACAACTACTAAACTTTTCACTGACATGTCCTAAGGAAAACAATTATGTTGGGGTTATTTTTTGTGTGTGTTTGTGTGGAGGGGTAAGTTGTCCTTGATTTTGTTTGTTAGGTTTTTTTAGAGGATGGGAGTGTTCATTTGTGCCAAATCTTTTCAGGTAGGGATGTAAAAAAAAAAACCAACAACAAACAACTGAATAAAATCCTTAGGAATCTAAGATCATGTAGGCTACGAACCATAATTAGCAAGAGTATAATTGCACAGGAATTTATTTATTTTCAGGTAAAGTAATTGAAAATTCTGCTCTGATGGTCCACCTACAGATTGACTGAGGTCTCAAGAAGTATAAAGTCAATCAGCACAGAACATATTGTGTATTAATACTTCTGTGCTGCTCCTGTTTAACAGCTAAGGCCTAACACACAGAAGTGGCTACTTAAAATCTACCCAGGTGCAACAGAAGACCTTAAACATTCATCTTTCCAGCCCCAAGGTTTACTTTTCACCCAGTGTGCATCTTTTCCATTCTTACCATGCTGATGGGATCAGGCCTAAAAGTATGTCCACCTTGAAGGAGGTTTTATTTCATACATCTCTCAGCAGAGGGATGTTCCAGAAGAGCAAGTCAGTATTTTTAAAAGGAATTCCATCCATTTCCAGTGATATACATACATTTTGTTGGAGGTTTGACAGGCTCTCATTTTGAAACCACTGATCACAAAACTTGTTCCTTGTGGTTACAAGATCATCTGTGATGAACAAAATGTTAAAAAATGCTCTGCTTTTGCTATTTTAAAACCTTAGAAGGTGGTTAAAGTGCAAGTCCATTGTGCCTTGGCCTGCACAGGAGACACCCATACAGTGGAAGCTGATAATTATTTTCTGTTTTGTAATAGGAATGGGAAAAGGACAACTCTTGTCTTTAAACACTGTTTGTGCACATTGCTTTAAGGTATTTTTATAGGTTCTTTCATGGTTTCAATGCGTATGTGGACAGAAGAAACAACTCTGATTCACATGGTTCATTAAATTAGCTGAATATTTTGAAATCTGATGAAGTTTCTTGCTTAACATTTGTTAATTAGCGACTCAAAATTGCCATTTGACTCTATCATGCTTCTGTGGCCATCTCAGAAAATGGAGTTCTGTGTCCATAGACTCTGTCCTAAATGAGCAAAACACAAACTTTTTTATCCTATCTGTTACAAGAGCTAGCTAAGAAATGAATGTTTGCATTATTAAAAGAATTCACTGCCAGATAGCTCTTCTCTACAAGGATTGAGATGTGTAGGTCAGTGAGGGAGAGGATAGACAGCATCACGTTTATTTCAACATTGTGGTACCTAAAATCTTGTGACTTAACAACCATAGTTGGTGTGGAACGGCACTCATGATAACTGAATGCTCAGACCAACATTATATATGTGTTTGTGCCTTTTGACACACATAAATATATGCCCTTATCTACACATACATTATTTGAAATGCCATATATATATATCCAAAATAGTTCCAGCATTGCTTTTTATAAGACCACAAATACTTTGGCAATGTGCACAATATAAAGCTTCTTACTTTCATAAGAATCCAACTACACTGACTAAATCTCTATAACTTTAGTCATCTATTCAAGTTACTAATTAGCAAAACTAAGGTAGGCTTCCTAAAGAAGATGATGTACAGATCTCAGGTGTGTTTCTGAAGTTACTGTACTTCACCTCGGTGATTAATGTAATTCTGATCTGCATTGATAAACTTCAGTTGTCACTGAGGTCAGTGAGAGATGAGAATGTCCAGTGTTAAAGGCAACATGTCTTCATGAATTGCCATCAAAAGGCAATGTGTCTTCATAAAATGCCATCAATTTGAGTGCAGTTATGTTCTCTATTAGAATATTTTATTCACTAGGGTTGATATTCTCAGTAATTCTGGAGATTCAGATAACTTTTCAGAAATTTCAGAAATTTTCGAGCTGAGTTGAGGTCCCTTTCAATCCCTCTGGTTCTGTGATTCTGTAACTTAGGAGAGTCCAGGCATGACAAAACAAGGCTCTTTTCCCTCTCCCTTCTGCACTGCTCATAACTATGATAGTTGTTTTGAAGGCATTGTGAGGCTGGAAGGGAGAATTGGTTGGAATTGGTTATTTAGTGTAAAGTTAAAAGGGAGAGTGGAAGCAACTGGCCATGCGGTAGTTGTTACAAGACTGCAGAGAATGGGGAATAATTCTGACATCTCTGATCCTGAACGTGCTTTCAATTTATGTCAAAGTTTGATGAACAACAGCATCCGTGGTTTTCCATTCACTCTTTGCTACCATTCACAGAAGGAGTTTGAATTTCCCTCAATGTCTCTGCTTCTCCTTACCATTGATTTCCTGTGTCACTTTTGCAACTAACATGCTTCATATTATTTGGTTTATGGTTTGTGGACATATCCTAGCCAGGACGTAGTCCCTTAGTGCCTGAGGTATGGAAGAAGAATGGTGCAGACAGTGACGAATTTGTTTTGTTTTGTTTTGTTTTAATCTGGAAGAGTGAACTTCTAATGAGGCTTCTGCAAGTGACGTTGTTCATAATAGTAATTGTGTGGTGGTAACTGGGTTACTGGTTAATTGTACAGAACAAATTCTTGCCATAGAGAGTACAAGCACTCAAAGGCTATCAGATTATGATGGCTTAATGTTGAATTCGGTCTTAAAGAAACTGATTTAACAAAGTATATTTTACCTCTGATTGGGCCAATATAAGGTTGTACATTTATCTTACATACTAGTCTTAGTACTTTAGCTGCTGTGCACAAGTGTCACTACAGAGAGCTTCCAAACTCTAATTCATTTTACACATTTTTGACGAACACTGGGATTATTTGGCTAATTACAAATCTGCAAGGCCAGGCCTTTTCAACAAAGGCTTTGTTTTCTTTTTTCATTCAGAATGGTTAAGAAGATAGGTTCAAACTTGAATCATTGCCCATAGGATTATTCAGTGGTGAACAAGGCAGGTGAGGCACTACAATGTCACTGAAGCTACAGAGCTGCAAATTATATAAACTCGATGTAGTCACCTCAGTGCTGAGCTCTGCCTACTGACCAGGCTAAGATCTGTCTGTAATGCTTGAATGTCCACTTCTGTCAGTTTGAGACAATAAATGCACTGCAGATTTTACTTGTTTCCTTGGTTTAAAGACAATGAGGCATAAGCTAATCACATTCTCAGATATTTAGTGACTGGATTTGGGTACGCACAGTTATCATTTTAAAGTGTAAACCTAAATTGAAGGCTATTTACGTATCTTGTTTGCTGCAGTACATTTTTCTCAATAAACATGCTATTCTACCCTGAAGTTATGTTAGTGCACCTCCATCAAAATTGTTCCATCATGCATGACTTTAGACTAGGTTCTAGAGCCAGTGAGAATAACCTAGTTTGTGGAAATATGGTCTCCAGAGTTAAAATAGAGGAAGGATCAGAGTGTGTAACTTCAAAGTTACAGATTATTTAAGGTCTATTTTTGATGAAAGTATTCTATTATTTAGTACCAAGTTTCTTCTCTGGAGCACAGCTAAACACTGAGCTTTATCTCTTCACCTTCTGAGCTCTGTCCATGACAATTACTTTTTCCATCCTTGCATGACCACCTATAAGTGTTAGCAAAGTCAAGAATGAGCGGTAGAGTAGATTTTTGGCACTCTTTGACCACTCCGTTTCATCCTTATGATTCAGTTCTGGGCAAAAGTCAAAATTATTGGTCAAGAAGTTCCAGTTTCAATTTATTACTTAAATTATTACTTAAACATCTCTTTTCAACTGCCTCTCTGGTCTGCAATCAGTAATCCAGCTTCATCCTCTGGAGAGGTGATGGTGGTTTCCACACAGATATACCATTTCCATGTCCTTTTTTGTTGTTGTTGTTGTTGTAATTACCATACTGGCTTTCAGTTATAATGATTAGATCTACTTGTGGTGAATTTTTTTTCTTTACATTTTCTTCATGTGTGGAAGTTTTGAAATTCATTGAACAATCTTGTGAGAATTCCTATGTCTTCATTTTCATCTTGAAGTACACAGAAACAAAAAGTAAAAATCTTTATGGTCCTCCAAATCACTGGGGATAATAAAGAAAAATCTACTGAGCTGTGTAAAGCACACCTACTCAGAACAGAAAAGAGAAAGAAAACTGACTTCCCTCAGGTTAAACCAATGGAAGATCCCTCAAAGAATAAGAGACCAAGAAGCCAGATTAAAAAACAAAAACAAAAACAAAAAAACCCTACATCTATTATAGTCAACTGATTACAACTGATTTATTTGAAAAAAGAATGTGAAGGAAATGTAATACTTTGCATTCTTTATCCAAACTTATTTCCAGATAGTTCCCATGAGACAGAAGATGACCCTAAAGTATCTCAGATCCTTAGAGATGTCAGGAGTTAGTTTTTCAGTTTAATGGTTTCAGCAATAAGAAGTAGATCCATAGGTAACTAGACTGAGATCTTCAAAACATGACTGGACTTGGACTTATGGACCTGTTTTCAATTGGAGAGCTTTATTCAGAGCAGTCAGTAGAGACTTACCCAGTTCATTAAGAAAGTCATTGATTACAACTCCTTTTGTTACAAACAAGATGTTTTAAACAGGCCAGACAAATCTGGCTTTATGGTCTGTTTCTCACTATGGACTGCAGATTGAGCACAGGATGACAAGGTAAGAAGCAGATATCTGAAATGTAAGTTACAGAAGTTAAATGAGATGAGACTAAAGAACAGTGTTACAGAGGAGCACCAGTGCTGTTCATTCTGTGTCTGGATGAGGGTGATGAATGAGTCCACTTGCACGCTGTGTCACTGCTGCAAGGCGGAATTGCATAGCCTTTGTTTTCTACCCACATCCTATCTGTAAATCCAGGATTTCTCTAAAGGTAGTTTTTGTTTTGGTCTAGCTGAAAAAATTCCTTAGCTAGTAGCAAAGGAAAAAAATCCAAGAAAATATTAAGCATGAATAATAGATGGCAGGGTTGCACAT
>PPHD01016027.1:0-15773 GCA_002909625.1 Bambusicola thoracicus
TGGGATTGGAGCGACTGTGCATTTTACTTTCTTGCCTGAAGGCTTATTTTCTTCAGTTTAGCCTACATTTATGGGCTAAGAAGAGTGTAAGCTCTTTTCCTCATTTTACTTCTTTATACAACATAAACCACTTGTGTATTTCTCCCACTGTTGGGAAGTTATTTAACTTGTCACCTGCTTTTGCCATGCAGGGGGAGATGAAGTAGTTGCTAATATACAGGAGAGATGATACCTCCGTATCCATCACACGTACCAAAGTCAATTAACGGTGAAAAGTGCTACGTAAGGATAAAATGCCTCTGAGCGACGATCATCTCAAACGCTCACCTCTGCACATCGTAGGGGTTGCGGCCGTGGGCTCCGTGCGCTCGGGGCCGGCGGGGTGCAGCGGCGCACCCGCAGCGATAGGGGGCGCTGTCGCCCCTCGGCCGGGCCGGCTGAGCCCGGAGTGCGCCGCGCGGAGCGGTCCGGGGGCAGCGCGGCGCGGGGCTGTGCGTGACCGCCGCTCCTTCCGGCTGCGGGGGGACGGCAGCGCGGTGCGGACGGTTCAAGAAGTAACGGTTCAATTGGTTCTGCAGTAATACTCATTGATTCTTCGTTTCGAGCGATTGGCTTTTCACTCCCCTTGTATTTAGAGATCTTGTTTCGCCGGAGTCGAGGCAAGTTCAGGAAACCTAATTAACTGGGTTTTGTTTTTTATAATTAGGTCCCTAAAATAATTCATAGGTGGTGTTAATAACCCCGTTTAAAAAAAAAAAATCTATTAAGCTTTTGGAAAAGTTGGACAGAATCCTCTGTGCTGTTTTTTTTTTTCTCTCTCCTCCTCCTTTTCCCCTTGGAGATGCGCTGCTGCTTCCTATTGCAGCGCACTAATTAAAAACAGTAGGATTATGGTGGGAAACGATACGCGTGTGAGGTTATCGTCCACAGGGCAAGGGGAGGCTGCTGCTCTCGTCCCCTGCCTTGCTCCAAGGAACGCTGCGCGTCTTTGGCGCGAGCTGGTGGGGTTCAGGAAGGGACAGATTGCCTTTGCAGGCTGCCAGGACCCTTGGCATTTGTGAGGCTGCAAGCCGAGTCCAGAAGGGAAACGACAGGAAGGGATAATCTGTGGAAAACGTTGGGTTTGGGTCATCCGCTGCGACTTCTGAAAGGCCGGCTTCCTTTTATGGGAGAGCATCCCCAAAAGGCCGTCTGCACAGGGAGGGCTTTTAGCCACGTACACGCTTGTCCCAGCCTGCTCCGGCCCCTGCCCTCCCTGCCGAGCCATCTCCTGCCTCCTGACAGCTCTCCTGGCACCTTGGCAGTGCCGTGCTGGCAGCACTCAGCCCTCACCGTGGGGAGCGTTTGTGCAGCCAGTCCCAGCGCTGCACCTGAACACACATTTAGACTCCTTTTAGCGGGAGCAAGGAACCAGCTGCCCCATTTTGCACGAGCTGGTGACTGGGGAGAGGCTTCTGCTGTGTTATTTTCTTCCCTTCACTGAAGCGCTCTCGAACTGTTGCAGATAGAAGTTGTCTGTCCGTCTGTGCTGGTTCTGTTCCTCCGTGCCGTGGTGCGCTTAAGGGTTTTGTTGCCATCTGTGTGCAGGTCCTGCACCCTTAGGCTGCCGTAATGCAGAGAATCATGTGCCCTTTGGGATGCCAAGACTGACATGGATCCTAGGAGGAAGTTAAAGCAAATGCTGCCTTGTGGCGATTGCACGGGCATGTGCCAGCTCTGGGCCCCGGTGCTGCTGGAGCCGGTACAGGAACGCTTTGTCCTGCGTCCTCAGGAGGTGTGTTCCCATGTGTGACAAGAATGGCAGCAAGGGATCCCCTGGGACAGGCTGGATGGCCTTTGTGTGAGGGGGCTTTGCCTTGGAGTGCAGGCTCTGCTGCTTTCCCTGTTCTGAGATGTATAAATTACAAAAGGAGACGTAGCGGGGAGATCTTGCAGTGAAATCTGACATTGCCTGCAGGCTCTGCTCTGAGCATTGCCAGGGGAAGCTGCAAACCATTTCTTCCTGGCGGAGCTGGGATGGCGGCTCAGAAGCCCCACATGACCTTCTCGGTGGGCTCTGAGCCGTGTCGCACGTCCACCAAGCTCAGAATGGTATTTTTCCACCTCCACGTTTTCTTTCCAAAAGTCAAAATGTAAATTTTTTTATTATTCCTCATGAATGCCAGGAAGTCCTTCTCCCATCTTCACATGCATCGTAAAGGCCTCTGTGTTCTAGGTGAACCTCCCAGGCTCTTGATTTATTACAGAGCCATGACGGCTGGAGCGGGAGAGCAAAGTTAAAACCACACAAGTGGCCCATGTGACAAAATTAACAGTTGCCAGCAGCAAGCAGAGGCGAATGTTAATACTCGGCAAACTGAGGCTTGGGACAGTGAGGCTGATTTCACACCCCAGTAGCCAAAAGCCTTCTGCACAAGCATAGGGTGAGTGGGATGCTGGGGGAGCAAGGGGAAGGAGCCCCGTGGTGTGCTGCCCTGCCAGACCCACTGCCTGCCCCCAGGGTGGCTTTCTGGGGCAGAAAGGATCCCTGTGCAGAGGGGGATTGGGCAGCGTCCCCACTGGTCTTCAAGGTAATGAGATTTGGGCACGCACAGCTGGAGAGCTTATGGCTCAGACAAATGGGAGGCAGCTCAGGGAGATGAGGGGGAAAGCCTGGGGATCATCTGCAGATGGAGACCTGTGCTGGAGCTCTGGGTGTTATTTTTCCTGAGCTGACAGGAGGGGGCAGGTGTCACATTCTGAGAGTGGATCTGAGATTTGGGGGATGAGGTTAATGATGGGGTTGTTTGTTATGAACTTCGGAATGGAGATCTTTTGCCGGGCAGGCTGAGCGCGCAGCATGGAAATCAGCGGACGGGAGCACTGCGCTCACAGAAGAGTGAATCACACGTTTGGTGAAATTGCTTACAGCAGGCCAGGGTTCAAGTGCTGTGTGAGATTTTTGCTGTCACTTTCCAGACTTCAGGCCTCTCTTTTCACCTCGCCTTGCAGTTTCTGTGGCCGTGCCATTCCAGCAGGGACCCTCTCCCTGTGGCTCTTTGTGCTGTGGCAGGCAGGAGCCAGCCCTGCCGCTGCCTGGGAATTTTCCATGAGTTTCACTCGAGCAGCTCTGATGAAAACAAATGACTTTCTAGATGGAGATTTCTGAACAAACTGCCTCTTACCAAACAGCACATCCTTCGTCTATGAAACGAAACACACAGGACTGGGCTGACCAACTTGTTGGAAGTCGTGGGTTGCAGTTGGGATGAAAAGCTCTTTGCAAGGCTCTGAAGCAAGATGCTTCCCCGCTAATCCTACAGGAGAAAGGGGGAAAGGTTAACGCGAGATGAATTGAATTATATTAGTGAAAATTGCTTAATTAGGAAAAGCATCTTGCTGCAAAATGCACAAATAGAGCTGAATTCACAGACGCATTAGGGTCTTCTGCACCAGGAATACTTGTCATCGCAGAAGAAAGTGGAAGAGGCTGCTTCTTCATGTCACTGCATGCTGTGAAGTGCAAATAGAGGAAGAAAAATTAACACATAAAAGAAATGTACTGTTTCTGCAGGAAACTTAGCCTGCTAAAGCTGGGGGAACTGGCTTAAGAAAGGGGGGAAAAAAAAATCCAAAACAGCAGAAAACAGTGGCACTGTTTTTTTATTATTATTATTTTCTTTACCCTGGAAAAAGCAAATTTTGTATTGCAGCTTGCAGTGCTCTGGGCTGGAGGAGATAAGACTCTGCTTGAGAGGGAAAAATGCTACCTAGAAATACATAAAGCCAGAACAATCCTGCAAGCCTTTTTGTGTTTACAGAGCTGTAATTCTGAAATGAGCAGCAACTGCAAGGAGTCTGCAGGCTGAGAGGGGGAAGAGGAGGAGCCGGGCGCTGTTGCATTGCATGCATTGATTTCTCACTGGGGAAGCCTGGCTCCAGCATCCCTGCAGCCTGCCTTCCTGCTCTCCCCGTTTACATGGATGAAAAGGGACATCTCACTGTTGCTCAATTATGTAAACTTACTGATTTATTTTTAAAGGCACCTGTTATGGGGCACTATTGAGTACCTTAGATTTATTGTATCTACTTCTTGCCTTTTTTTTTTTTTAAGTGTTTTGGAGTCTAATTGACTTCTTGACTCATCCTTTGATTCTCTCAGCCCTTATGGATTTTACTGAGTTCAGGGTGAGTTTGTGGGGTCGAGCAGGGTTGGGCCTTTAAAGAAGAGAAGTTTGTCCTTGGCTTACCCAAAAATCTGAGCTCGCTTTGGTGGCTGGGAGTCTGCTGAGGGTGAGAACACAGCTGGGAGTGATTCATGGGTGCAGTGTTACAACTGCAGTTCACTCCTTCACCTTTGAAGAACAGGATAATGGCAAGGAAGCACTCCCCCTCCTTTACCTGTGCTGTGTTGTGCTGCTGGGCAATGGTCAAAACTTTCCAGGTCTGCTGATATGGGTTGAGTTGGATCTTGCAGTGCACTGATGATGCTGTGTGTGAGGGATGCTGCTGATGCCAGCAGGGGAGCGGAGTATGTGGGACTTCCTCTCAGCTTTAAGCGTGGACTTACACTTGAGGTGTAGGCCAGCAAGATGCCTGGTTCCTTGCTCCCCATTATGATCCAACAGGGCCACCACCACATCCCTACACGGTTTGGTGCTGGAAGCCTGGCCTTTGCAAGGGCACAAAGGGGAAAGGGAAGACTTGCCTGAAATCTCCTCCTGGCAGTTGCTTTTAATTGCAAATGGTGTGGTCTTTAGAGGGGGGAGGGAGAGCTCTTGCTTCAGGCTAGGGAGCAAGAGATTGAAAGCTTGCTGCTGTGGTCATCAGAGGTGAAGAATAAGTCATAAATGATCCAAGGGCAGAGGCCAAATATAGACTGATAGCAGCATTGTTCCTGCAGCCTTGGGAAGGACCTTGGTGTGCACTGTGCTGCAGGCACCCCACCTTAACCCCTCCCTGCCCAGCACTGGAGGCACTGCATTCCGGCAGTGTGTCTGGGTGCCAGCATCCAGCCAGGCCAATGGGTTGGCTCCTGCACAACACCCAGAGTTGCTGAGAAATTCTGTGGTGTCAGCGAGGGAAAGAGCTCGCTCTTCCATTGCTTAAGCAAATAGATGAGGCTGTGGTTTTGGAACTCTCCTGTGAATATTTGCTCCAAAATGTCCTGCAGTTAAGTTCTGTTCTTTTCCCAGGCAAATTAATGTCTCTGATGGTAAACTGAGGCAAAAAGTGAGCACCATGTATTTGGGAGCAAACCTCACAGTAAATTCCTCAAGAGCTGAAATTCCTGCACTGCAGGCTTTGCTGTTGGCCTGTTGGATGGTCTCAGGTCCTGTGCAATGCTATCTTGCCCAGGCACGTCTCAGGCTTGACCTGAGGATTTCCTTGAAAACTGATGAATGCTGACCCACATCTGTTCACTCACGTATGAGACAGATAATAGGCACTGTTTGCGTTCTTTCTACTTACCTGTATTTGTTGGCATCTTCCTATGCCAGCATACAGCATGGATACTCCCTTACCCCAGTCTTAGTTTTACCAATGACCTGTGAAAGACAAACTGGTGAGTTGTTCTGAGAATCAGCTGGTGCCTTGGAAGTTGGGCAGAGCTCCTTGCAGTCAGCATCCCCATCCCTGCCTCCCTCAGACACCATGTGGGGGCTGAGGTGTCCCCCAGTGCCCTGCTATGGGGGGCAGGCTTCCCTGGGCTGGGCTGTGATCACTTCCCAGCTCCTGATCTCATTCCCCAAGTGGAGCACAGCGGCTGCCTCCCACCCTCCTGCATGGCTTTCTGCAGCTGGCACCATAGGCATCCATCAGTCACTGTCCATGGTTAATGCTCAAACCAGCTGTGGCAGGCGGCCAGCAGCCATGATACGATCTTCCCGGAGCAGAGAGAAGCTTGTTGGCTTTGTAAATCCACTTGCCACCCTTCCCCCTCCCTGCTTGAAGTGAAATGTCTTTCATCTTTGCAAGAAAGTGTAAAGAAAGCAGTTCTGTTAAAATATCTGAGCTGGTGCACGCAGAGCTGCGATGGGCTGTGATGGATCTGCAGGGCGGTGGGATCTTCTGGTGGGTGCTTTCCTGTGGGAGCCCCCTGAATGCTCTCCTGCACACAGACCCCGTGCAGCCCAGTGCTGGGCTGGGTTGCTGCTCTATGTGGTTGGTGTGCTGTGACCTGGCCGTGGCTGTAAATTCCCACATGCCTCCATTGTGCCATTTGGAAAATGGAGGAAAAGGATAAAAATTTTCCAGCAGCTGTGTTTGCATGCTATCATAGAGGGCATGTGTGGGTGTGGCAGAGCCGAGCTTAGCCTTATAGTGAAAGGGAGCAAAGATCCACGTGCTGGGGTTGGCTCTTCTGTATGTGAATGAACTGTCGCTCTGCTGGGTGTGAAGTTAATTCCTACCTATGAGAGTCTTTTTGCTTTGGCTTTTATGTCGTGTTTATTTCTTATGAATTTGCACCCATTGATTTTTCTGGGCCCAACTTCTCTCAGCATCACCTTCAGCAAAGTTTAATGGAGGTGCAATAGGGAAAGGGAATATTTTAGCACGGTATCTTCCAGGAGAGGGTGTCTGCATTTGTCTCTTCAGACCAGAGGCTGGCTTCTGTGTTTGGCCTTTCCTTCTGATGGGGGTCAGCGAGGGGTTACAACAGTGTGAGTGCACATTTCTTTCCCTTCTATGCCTCATGCCAATGGGATACTCAGGGAGCGAGAAAGCTCTGCAGGGAAAAACAAACGCACGCCTCAGCCTGTCACTGAGCCCAGCCTTGCTGCGGCAGTCCTGTGCCCTGCATGCATTATTCCTCAAATCAAAGGAGGAATCAGTGAGAAGAATGTTTAACTGGAGCCTGTGATCCTCAGGTGTGACACTGGGGGCCCCGCCGCAATGAGATGCACAGTCATGCTCTCTCTGAGACGCAGGGTTAAAGATTTGCTTGGGGCCAGTCAATAGCACGCACTGAGTATCTTCCTCAAGAATGTGTCTGCTCTTTTCCTGCCTCCAAGTAGCAGCACTTGAGTCTCAGTCCCCTACTTGAATCACTGCACTATCTCCACTTCATCAGAAACCGGAGAGTTGAGTCTTTGATGATTGTTGTGACTCACGGTGTCACAGAACTACTTACCCTGTGATTTCAACTTTAATCACTGATCCACTATCTATAGAGCTGCCTGTGGAACAGTTCAAATTGTAATTATAGGAAGCTCATCTGCTGCAAGCCACAAAGCAGGCTTTACCATATGCCTTTAAAGGTGAACTAATGTCATGATGAAATAACTGTGTTTTGCTGCAGATTGATACCGCTGGCTGGGAAGTTAACATACAGGATGAAAGCTCTGACATTTTGCAAGCTACACTATCGCTCTCTAAGTCATGTTAACCTAACATTCCCTGTTGTTTTACAAGGGATCTGCAAGTAACTGGGAAGTGTCCTCAGATGCCAGGGATGGGGAGGGCGTGTGGTGCAGGGAAATGTGCCGAGGCAGATTATGGAGCTGCACAGTGGTGCTGGTGCAGCAGGAGCTCAAACATGCAAGCGTTTTCCTCGTCTGACCTTGATGCTCATTTTGACCCTTTTCCCTGCTTCCGGAAGGCATTTGCTAAGTTTTGAGTTTCTGCCCTCAAACCTGTACTCAGTAGCCCTTTTTAGGGGCTGTTTTATGCTCACCCTTGCCTGCTAGAAGTCCTGGTGAGGCTGTGCACCATGCTAGATGTTCCCCCATCCTGCTAATGAGTGTTCATACTCCTAAAGTAAAAGCTCTGATGGTCTTACATGAAGGAGAATGGAGGCAGGATGCAGGTGCAGGGCGGTGGTCCTGCTGAAGTCTGTGCAGGGTCTGTTGCAGCTGCTCACTCTTGTGTGTGCGCCTGGCTTCTTGAAAACCCAGGAGGGAAGGGCAGAAGCATTAGCAAAATTCACCTTGCATCTGTTTACATGTGTAGGAAACGTTAGCTGTGTTTTCAACAGCAAAATGGGAGCAGCAAGGCACAAAGCTGCTGAAACCTCATTTCCAAGGTGCTGTGGCTGCGTTGTCTACCCGTCCTCTCCCAGCAGTGCAGAAGCACAGTGCTCAGGCTGCAACCAGTCTGGGATTTCAGGTAGGGCAGCGCAAGTGCAACCCAACCTTCCTTCAGATGTCCTTCCTACCACACTTCTCTTAATTAAACTCTCACCACAAGCTGGGGAATGATGAGATCGGCAAGACCAGAGTTGGCAACCCCCTGTGACTCCTGCACCTCTGGCTCTCCCCGTGCTGCCCTGTTTCTCTTTCCTCCTGCAACTGGCCACATAAAGATAAGTAACGAAGATAGTTTTATTGCGAGCAGCTGGGGAAAATCACGTTGCTTCAGTTTCCATAAAATAGCCGAGCCTCAGCTTTTTTATCCTGCCCATTCGCACATCCACTATAAAAGGGACATCAGTTATAAACATTTCCTGTTTGTGCATACAGTCTTCCAGTGCTTATGATGTATAGACTGACAAAAGGCTTAATGCTTTGAATATATAAAACACAAGGCCTGTGCAATGGAGGGTGACAGTTGCCCTTTAATGTTCTGCTTTTTAAAGATCAGGGTAGAGTTCAGAAAGCATAGTCATGAGGTTTAATGATTTAATGGGGACGACTGGGGAGCAAAAGTAGTTACTACACCCTGGGGAAAAGTGGTTCCTCATACATATTACTTTAGCCTAATGGCCTATGAATGCTTCCTCTGTGGCATAGGAGGGTGTCACGGTACATAGACTCTATAATACTGAATGGGTTGATTAAATGCATATTAAACAATACTAAATTGGAAAAAAAAAAAAAAAAAAGGCACCACCAACTGTATTTATTCTGTTCTTGGAAAATGTTGTTACTCATTCAATTTCATTTGTGATATTATTATAATTTTCCCCCCGTTCCCTGCTCGTTACAGTGTGAGGGAGCCAAGTGTAAACACTGCTGATGGATCTGAGGGGCAGAGTTCCCCTTTGGTGGTGGCTGGGAGGGCAGGGAGCTGTGCCAGGGCTGGGAAGGACCTCAGTGGGATGGGGGGGGGTGGCTGAGCATCCTGGTGTCCACGATTGCTGCAGGTGGGGTCTTCTGAAGCTGGCAAGAAGCGTTCTGGGAAATGTCCTTTTTCTTCACTGTGTCGGTGCTAGTTCAGGTTCTGTCCCACACTTAGTATGTTCCCCTTGCTGTCTACCCTTCTTGGTGGGCATGGACCAAGAGCTTTGGTGGTTGTTTGGTGACTCTGCTGTGTGACTCAGCAGTGCTACCCACCTGGAACCCAATAAGGGCCACTTTGTGCTCCTGAACAGAAGGCATGGGTAACTTGAGGTGTCCAGCTGTCAGTCCTTCCTGGGAGCCTGATGGGGAGGGCAGCCCCGTGTTGTCAGCAGTGCTCGTGGCTGCGGGGCTCTCACTGCCTGGCCTCGCACTGCTGCTGATGTTCTGCATCTCCTGTTAAGGACTGCGCTGCCTGGCTGCCAGGATGGCTGTCATGGCAAGCACAGCCCTTCCAAGGCTATTCCCAAATAACTGTAGCTGGTACACCATCACCATGTGTTTTTAAGACCCAAAAAAAGGACATGAGTAAGTGCTACTATCTTCCAGTTCTGCGTAATCTGTGCAAATTTATGATGTTCTAGAATGTTTCGCTAGTCACGACTTGCTAACGTTGTTAAGGCTGCCTGGAGGTGATGTGAAGTCTGATTAAGTGCGATCCTTTTGGAAACCTCTGACAGTTCTACCCAGGTATTTTTATGCTGTAGTACACCTTGTGTGGGATATGTTTTAATTATCTCCTGTATTTCACCGCTGACATGTATATTCCCTTCCAAATATTGGTACCTTGATGAGCAAAAGTAGCTTTCTCCTACGGCCTTCCTACCAACACGGGTTTGGTATTGTCTTTTCTTTTTACTGCTTCAGTCAGTTGCTTTATTCTGCACTCTATAGTTCCAAATGCAATTTACAGTCCTTCATGCTGTAGAAGTAGCTGGAGCAGTGAGCACCGTGGAGCAAACCCAAATTAAAGCGAGAGGGTAAATTGTCTTTGTAATAAGAACTGCAGTAGGGTTGCAACTAACAGAAATAACTTGTCTGGAGGAAAAACAGCCCTGGGGAGGTGTGAGCGGAGGCTGCAGCGTCACTCAGGTCCGTAAGTTTGGTGGGACTCTTTAGTCATTCTTTCCTCATCTTCGTCGTGCTGCTGATTTGACGAGGACGGTGTTCAAATATTTATTCACATCTACGGTGTGAACCATTCAGCCTGTTCTGGGAGTGCATGAATATGAAAAGAAGAGTCTTTAACGTAATCTAATGGCTTTGAATTGAGAATATCAGGGGTTGTGGCTGCAGTGACAGCTCCTCGGGTGCCGTCGTCTGTCTTTGGTCCTTGTTCTAAGAACCTGTTTCATAAATCTCTGTCGTGAGGTGACTTCAAGCATTTGCCTTCCCCTGGCAGTGAGCATTGGTAGAAACTTGTGTTCTCCAGATGTCAGCCCTCTCCGATGCTTCCATGGCTTGGAGCAGCCAGCGATGCTGCAGGAGCCTCCACGTGCCATGCGATGAGCTGAGGGAAGAGTCTGCTTTACTGCCATGAAATTCCCTCGCTCATAAACCATCATCCCATCAGCCAGGAAACAGACCTTCCCTCCCCCCTCCCAACCATTTATTATTGATAGAAGCATTTTATAAATAAACATCTCTAGGTAACATATTCCATAAAATATCTAATTATAGATTATTGGATTGAACATTTCTTGCTTCAATTAAGTGATGGTTTTTTCCCCTCAGGAAGCCAACTCGGTGCTCTTTCTGGGGAAATTGTGTATTTATTCTGTGTTCTGTAGGCAATGTCTTTTTATGTTGTTAATAAATAAGCTACAGTGCAGTGCTTTACCCTAAATAAAACTAATGGAGGTCAGGCTTTGCGTTTGTTGTTGTTTCCCTGATCAGGTCTCTCTACAGAGTCCTTCATAAGGAAGGAAAGAAGAAAAAAGGGGTGAATGAAAATGCTTAGCTTGGAGATCTAAACTTGTGTGCCACCCGCAAAGAGGTGCATTTAAATCCTGAATAACAAAACAAGAAAATATAGGTTGAAAGCACAGAATTTGTAAGTAGCGTTGGATTTCAGTCCATCCATCTTTTGGGTGAGTGTTGGGGTCTCGAGGTTTGAGAGCTTGATTCGAACTCATAGGAAGTTGACCTTTTCTCACTGATTTTTCCCTTTAGCTCTGGGACTGAACTCCCCAGAAGCCTCTGTGATTTTTCTTGATTTAAATTGAGAGCTTGTGCTTTGGCCCATCTCTTCTGGACACAGAAAGGTGCTGCCGCAGGGAGCTGGCCTTTCCATCTGCCTGAAGGGCGGTTGGCTGCTTACACAGCAGAGAAAGAGGCCGAGCTGCGATGTGAGGCTGTTGGACTTCTGTGGCTTTCCTTTCCCTGAAGAGCTGTGGTGGATGAAACGCATCGGTTCAGAGCAGTTCTCTGCAACAGTCAGACCAGATGTCCTCATGGGTTCGGTGCTACGCGATCCTATTGCTGCAGCATCTTCCCACTCCAGCTCTTCTCTTCGAAGCTGGAGTGAAAGCCCGGCAGGCTGAAGGCACCTGGAAGGCAGCACGCTGCGCTTGCCCACTCTACCCAGATTTTCACTCCTTCTCGAGGCAGTGCGCTGTGACTTCCCTTTGGTGGTAGAGGCACGTTGGGCTGTGCCATAGGAAGGTGTGAGCGTGCTCTGAGGTCCTGGAGCTCCTCTGCACCCCATCCTCAGGGCTGGGGAGGGGCTCTGCTCGGAGCTGCAGCCCCCCCGGCTCCCTTACCTGCCATTTTAAACAAATGCAAATTAAAACCCTCCGTCGGGTTGGTTCATTCCCTTCCTTCGTGTAACTGATGTTATTGGATTTTTATGCAGCACATTACACCCTGAGCCATGTCTTCTACTATTTTGCTTTCAAATTGTATCTCCTGCCATTTGTGTCACATTTAAAATGCTAACAGTATAGAATGTCATTTACAGAATCGGGGCGTTTGCTGCGGAAAATTAATTTGACTTATTCCTTCTGCCTGTTCCTATCTCCAGGCCAATATTATGCTACTCATTCTACAAGAGTAATACTTAATGAATAGGACTATTAATAATGTCAAGGTCCATGGGGGTCTTATGGGTAACGGATAGGCGTAGACTGTAAGGGGGCAGTCACCTGACTTCAGTTAATGTTCCATGAAAATATCAGGCAGTGCAATGTAATTATGGAGCAGAGGATAGTAAAAAGGGAAGGGGAAAAAAAAAAAAGAGGTAGAGTTCCTTAAATATTTTTCCAAATTAGTAGGTGCTTTTTCGGTAATTTACCTGAACCTTCCTGTGAGCGGGTGGGAGCGCTGCTTAAAATGCAAAGGGGAAAATCAACAGCTCAATATCTGATTCATAAAAATGGCACGCAGTCAGATGAGCCTGCAGTGTGAGGTGTCTGCGTGCGCCTGGCCCTGCGTGCGAGGGTGCGGGGTGTGCAAACGCGTCGCTTTTACTGGCAGGAAATAGCAATGTGAAGGAAGGGTTGTGACTCTCTTTTTTCCAGCTTGTACACATATCTAGCGTCTGAAAGGATGGAAGTCTACTGGGGAGGACATAAAAATTAAAATTTCTAAGGGGAACAAGCTGCAAACAGAAGAAATAAAATCTTCTTGCCGCTGTTTATTGTGCTGCTTGCTGTGAAAATACTAGCCAGGGCGAGATGGCTGGAGGCACAGGCTGCCATGGGCAGGGGGCATGGGAGGGCAGCTCTCATTTTTCTCCCCATGTTCAAAGCTGCCAGCAATGCTAATGCAGGTGTCGCAAGCACACTGAGGGGGAAGGAAGAGGCTGCTTCTAGGGCCTAATCCTGCACTTGCTGGAACCAGTTTTTTTTTTTTTTTTTTCTAGGGGGCTTTATGGGGGGGTGATTTGATCCTCTGATTATTTTTTTTTTTTTCCTGGGATCTCAGCCTCTAAATCCACGTGGCTGGAGTCGTGTCCAGGATTACTGGGTCTGCGTGCAGGAGGAAAGGGATAAGGAAATTGTCTACTGAGGCATGCTGCTTCTCAGAGCAGGTTCTCAGCTTTTGCCATCGTTTTCGGTAGTTAAGTGACTCCGTGGTGTGATGATTACATCTGAAAAAGGACTTCTGGGGATGTGTTTATGGCTGCGTGCACCTTTGACCACAGAGTTAGGGAGTAGGTTGCTAAGTCTGCACCCTGATTCTGAAAGTGTGGCTGAAAAAGACTGCAAAGAGCTGATACTATGCAGCAAAAGAAGCAGAAGGAGGCTTTGTGTTTCCAGGTGCAGACTGTGTGCTGGAATTGCATTAAAAGGGTGTGAGCCGAGCTGGGTCATATTGTAGTAGAAACATCAGGAGATGACGTGGCAGGGATGTGGGGCTCTGCTCCTTACAGCTGGTGCCCTGGTATGGCTGGTAGTTCCAGCGTGACCTGAGGAGCCTCTCTAGAGCTGCACTTGGGAACTACTGCAATACCTGCCTTGCGGTGGCTCCTCAAGACATAGATATCATCAGGAGAGCGGTCTCTGGCATGTCCCATCACACCTGGCTGGCTGCAGAGGCTATGCCAGATGATGCAGAACAGGCAGGCATGAATTGCTCCACTGTGGCTGGCTAGAGATTGTCTGCCTAGAGGATGAAAGATGGAGGGGAGGATGGTGATGCTAAAAGCTCTACAACGGGAAGAAGGTCCTTTTCAGCCCCTGCCTATGCAAGGTTATCCTGTGGTTGTCTGAATGCAAAATGCATCTCTCTTCCATTTGTGGTTGAGGGGGTCTGCGTACTTGGGACTGAAACCAGCATCCATGTGGAAGGACGTACTGAGCATTGGCCAAGCTTAGCATAGCTTATTGGGCTCCCCCTTGGTTCCTCCTACCCCTCTTCGTCCTCTTACCATTGTTATTTTTTCCCCTCCAAGAAGCTTTATTCATTTCTGAAGCGTGCATTAATATTGGCAGCATTAGGCAGCCCCAGTATGTCTCGTTGCTGTGTGCCTCACTAATTCTCACTATTAGGCCACCTGCTGACAACTCCCGAATGGAGCCGTATCCCTCTGTCATAGTTTGCCATGAATAAACATGAAAGAGACAAATGAGGCAGTGCTGGCGGTTGCTCCGCAGCCAGCCGTGCGTTATTGCGAGCCCGGCGCTGGCATGCAGATGGCTGGGCTGTGGTCATAGGTGTGCACACCTCTTGTGCCCTTCGTGCTCCTGCTGGCTGGCAGCGAGATGAGAACTGGGCTCCTCTTTCCAGCACTTGGAGCCCTGGCTGTAAGTGATGTGGCACAGCCATGCTTGGCTTAGCAAGCCAACTGCCTTCCCTGCAGCTGTCTGGAAGCCCTGCAAGCATGGGTGCTGCTGGGTTGCTTTGTGGGTGGTTAGCTAGGCTCTCCCAGATGAAACCTGTGTCAATTTTAAGCAGTTTTATGAAAATCAGTAAAGTTGCTTCTGGATTCTGATTCATTTTGATTCCCAAGCACATTAAGTTAGCAGAGATGGGTTCATTGACAAACATGAGTTTGAGTGGAAGTTTGCCATTGGCAAATGATGCTGGTCAGGAGTTGCTGTGCCCCGCAGGCCTTCCTTCCCTTTTGGGAGATGCTTTCGTGGTTGAGGCAGTGAAAGAAGCAACAGGTTTTACTGCAGAGACCTGCTGGTGCCCTGCTGGCTGTGGGCTGTGCTGTTAAGCTTGGTTGAAGGAAGGCACCAAAGCAGTGAACAGTTTTTCCTCTTCCCTTCTTTCAGTTCTCTTAAGCCTCCTTTAAGCAAAAAACTTCAAGCTCAGGAACAAATACCACAGGTTTTTAATTTATTTATTTTGCAGAAACAACATATATTTTAAAACGAAACACCAAATCTCGCCCTCTTACTGAAAATGAGCTTCTTGGAGATTTTCCTGTGGTGAAAAGGCATCTTTCTGTGATATGTGGCTCATGGATCGTCTCACCGGAGGGGGAAGGAGCCGTCTGTGACTGCCTCTGATAGCACATAGAATGGCTTTGCCAGGGCTCTTCTAAAGCCTGCATGTTCTGCTTTAATAGACATGACAGCTGATTTCTGTAATGGTTTCTCCCTTGGCTGTAGGACGTGGGATAGGTAACAAGGCTAGCGTGTAAACTTTTAAGGGACGTTCCTTCTGTACACATCAGAGTTAGAAACGTGCACACGCGCGTGTGACGGAGGCACGGCTTGCACTGCTGGACGTGGCTGCAGCAGATGTGTGTAGGTGAGGGCTCTAAATCCCCGGATCACAAAAGCTCAGGGGCCATATCCACAAACCGACACAGCTTCCTTCCCTTCGACCCCCATCTTCTCCTGCCACTCTTTGATTTCTCCTCTTGCCTCAGATTTACAGCTACCTTGTCCAAATATATTACAGGAAATAAAGGATAAAATGCTTTAAAAACCTACCTTCCCAAGCAGGAGAACAGGCTTTGGTGAAAATAAATGAGCTGGTTTGTTATATTGCTCAGCCTCTGTCACATGAAGGTGAGGCCTCCTTTTTTATTATTATTATTTTTTATTGCCACCCATTTGCCTTCATTATAATTTATTTGTTAATCCGTGCTCCAGCTCATGAATTTTGCATTTGGGGAGGTGGAGAAAAAGGGGAGGGGGATTCGAAGCACCAAAAAAGATGCTGGCCCACTTAAAGGTGAAGGACACAGTTGGAGGGCAGGGCTGCCTTCCTGGCCTTCCATCATCCTGCTAAAAGGCAAATATGCAGTCAGCAGAAAAAAAAGGGGGGGGGGAAGGAAAA
>PPHD01016029.1:0-15772 GCA_002909625.1 Bambusicola thoracicus
AAAGAACTACAATGATCATCTCATTTCAACCCCCTACTATGTGCAGGGTCGCCAACCAGCAGCCCAGGCTGCCCAGAGCCACATCCAGCCTGGCCTTGAATGCCTGCAGGGATGGGGCATCCACAGCCTCCTTGGGCAACCTGTTCAGTCTGTCACCACCCTCTGGGAGAAAAACTTCCCTGTCTTGTGCCTTTTGAACAAAAGGATTAAGCGTTCCCATCAAGGATTCTACCTTTTGGAGATACCACATCAAGACTGAAAAGCTATTCATTCAGAACTGTACACTGAATATAGTATAGCTTAAGGCTCAGTTCAAAGCACGTAGCCAGTTCAGCAAGTGTTCCAACAGAACAGTATGATCAAGACAGACATTCAGAAGAATGTAATATAAAAGAGACCACTTACACAATGAGATCCCCAGTGAGTCTGACCAAGGAGAGAAGGGTGTGCTTTAGGGAAGCTGCAAGAGGTAGACTTTGGCTGCAGAGAGTACCAAGGTGGGCAGCCTGAACTGCACTGATGTAGCTTTCTGCAGGGATTGTGTCATTCGCAAAGGCGTTGCGCTAAGGGTTGAGACACACACATGAAAATCAAAAGAGTTTGTGTTTAGAAGGACATACTACTTGCCATTCCCACTAATTTACAGAGTTAAGATTATGTCGGCTCAACCCACAAGGCTGGACTCACCCACGAGCCAATGTTTGGAAATTCATTGGTATGAATGTTGTTCCACGAGTCACATAAAGTCTGCACAGCTGATGGTAAGTTCTGAACAAGCATTGGACCTGCAATCAATCCAGAATTGTATGTCACTGGGTAATACCATGGGAACTGTTGAAAACCAGAATGCTCCTAAAAACTGTTTAAAACCAGATTATGAGTTAACCAGGACACCGCTGCAGCTAAGTTTGACCTGTTATCCTGTTGAAGGCCACTCTCATGCTTTCCTACCAGCCAAAAATATTCCTGAAGTTTGTGTCAGCTTCTTTCACTTCATTAGAACAACAGGAGACGTGGCAAAAATATTAATTCACAGCTGTCTTCAACACATTAGTATTTCACAGTTTGCCATACCCTTCCATGCCATTCTACTGAAGCACCAGCATGGTTATAAAAGCATTTGAACAAGCCAGATAAGCTCACAAGTTGGTTACTTCTTCAAGGCTTGCCCCTCTTTTTCAGCTGCTACAATACTAGAAAGAAAAGACTTCCCAGTCTGCTGCTGACAGGATAATACAGTCATCTGAACACGGTGGTAGAGGAACATTAGGCAGCACACAGCTTTGAAGCTGAATGTTGGAAACATTGTAGAAAGCTTCACCGGTGCACAAAAGGAAATCTGAACTATGCAGGATGCTTACCTAGAGTATTGGACTTGCAGCGGCTGGATCCAATGGCCAGGACAGCAGCATAACCTCGTAGCTTCTCTTCAGAAGGTTTGTTCTCACTGGAGCCCTCTTCAGAGAGGCTACGTAGCAAGTAGGATCTGCATTCATGAGGGAAAGGATTCACTTCAAGGAAGCAGTTCTGCATTTCATAACTAAATGTGTCAATATGGTGACAGATAAGAAAGCAAACTTCTGAAGTTCTGCCCCATACTTCATGTGATATCACTAAGAGAGTTCGAGGCTTTTATCTCCTCTAAGCTTCTTACCAGCAAAAGCATCTGCTCAAAAGAAAAAGCTGATTTACTTTTGCTTTCTTCTGCATAGGGGCTAATGAGAGTTTAGAAGACTTCAGACTCTTAATCTAAGAATTAACACCCCCCTCCTCTCTCTGATGGTCTCTGACAGTCTCAATAATGAGAGTGAAATAACCTTAAGCAGCACTGTCCTACAGAGTGGTAAGAAGAGGTTTCATCTTTGGAGGAAAAGCTGATTTTACAAACTTGCAAGGAAGTCTTGAAAGATCAAGCTACTTAGAAATAATGACCAAATTACAGCTTGAGGAGCTTTGTCTTCTTTTACAAACAACGGTCAGTCTAAAGGATCTAAGTTAGAGTAACTGTACTGGACTGTTGACAGACCCACCTCTCTCTACCAAAGCAACTAATAACATAAAAACCCTCATCTACAGAAGCAAACGTTATCAGAGATGCTATGGGTTGTACCTGGTAAATGTAGCATAAGTATCAATAAGCTGCAGAGTAGCAGGCAGGAGGTTCTTGGTCATCTCTGAAGACTTATGTGGATCAGTTTCTGCAGCCAGCTTGGTAAAGTGCTCATCTAGAGAAACCTGGATCTTGGAAATTGCAGCATCGAGGGTGTAAATGGACTGTAAGCTGGGAACTTCATGCAGCTGGAGAATAGTTGTGCAGTCGATGCCACAAAACGAAGATATCTTAAAATACAAACGAATGGAACCTTAAGTGCAAATCATGCCACAAAAACAGATGTTCCATGTGCACATCAGCATTTGCATCAGCTCACCTGTCGAGCAAAGTATTCTTCTGCTATTTCCACATCATATTTTACCGAGCTGCACTTGCTGGAGGCCAATTCAATGAGAGAAGCAGCATGTTCAGCTTTCATCCCCTGCTTGGTAAGGTGATCCTACAGATGCCAGAAAAAGATCACGCTTTCAAAGTGCTCTATAATTAAGCACTCTGCCAACTATAAGGCTAGAACACTTCAAAAATGCAGACAAGTTCCCACTTCTCACCATGCCCACACAACAAATCCCACACACACTAAGCATAGAAGAACAAGAAACTGACATTCTTACTAATAAACAACATTACAAAACACCCCAACGAAGACGAGACTGTAACCTTGATCCATGTGACATAAGATGGGATTCGCAGGCGAGAAGACCAGCGCAACGTGTGTAAAATATCACATTCACTCATCTCTGGTGTGTTTGTAGCCAACTGATTCATGTAGCTCTTGGATGGAGGCAATATCCCCAGTATCCGCCACAGTATCAAGAAGTAGTACTGAAGTGCACAGGCTTCCTAAACAGAAGCATGGTTGGATAAATTAGTAAAGGAAGATGGCGGTTTCAAGCATTATAGTTACTGAAATTAGCTCATCAGGGCTCTAGACTCATATAGATGTGCTAAATCAGGTGAACATGTGGTGAACTGAATTTCTGTCATATTACGCAATGAAGCATAGAAGGAAGAGGAGCAAGAAAAAGGATGGATTACACAAAATGTTTCTGTTTTATTATTCCAGGCAGACCTATTGGCATTACCAGGGAGGAACAGTAAGCCTAAAACATGCTATGGATTAAAAATCCTTGAGAGATATACCACCACCATACCATACCACCACCATATTACCATTAGCCATGGGATTTTTAAGTTCTCTATTACTCCAACCACTGTCCAGAATACTTTGAATACTTCATTGGAAACACTAAGATTGAAAACCTGTTACTCCTCAGCACAGACCACATTACAGCAACACATACAGTCTTACCAGTGCAGTGACGTTTTTGTTCTCTTTCCTCCTGAGCGTATCAAACTGTGACCCTGCTGCAAGTAGTGAAGTCAGCGCTGTGTAAAGCTCATCATACTTCATAGTCCTAGAGAAAAGGACCTCACAGACCTACAAGTGATGACAAGTCATGATCACTGTTTTGCATCTGCACTTGTTTATACTTTCCATTAAGTATTCAGAACACCCACAGAACAAAAATAGGCAAAATGTGAGATCAGGAAGTTAATTCTGTGAGGTATTGTGGAAGAATGTGATCAAACTGATGGGAAATTAACCCTACTTATCATATCTTTGCCTCAGATGTTTCAGCAGCACTGAGAAGTAACTGTGGATATGATAGGGCTCTGCTTTGCAGCATAAATAATTGAATCACATGCATTACGACAAGCTGTCCAGAACAGCTTCATAGCAGTACATCTGAATTTGCAAATGGACTTCCCTGACATACAACTCAGTGCAAAAAAGAATCCCACATTATCTTACTCAGTCACTACTCTTTCCTCCATTTGGATACAATTCCTGCTCTAGCCACTGCGTCAGGTCCTCATCAGTTTGCCCTGGCACTTGTCAAGCCAACACTGCCCTTTGAAGGCATACAGAAAGGTCTCTACATATAAATCCCAGTACCGTGCTATCCAGACGATTTAGGTCATCTTCAGAAGCTTCTAGAGATAGGATGCAGTAGAACCTGGGCTGTGGAACTGCATCTGGAAGGTAATAAACAGCAATAATTTTGTTTACTAAAATCGTTCAAGCATAACTACGTGCATTTTTATCTGTTTTAAGTTTGCCTGTCAAAGGCAGGAAAAGCTACCCACGCCATAGGAATGGCTCTCATTTATTTCCAAAAGCAAATCTTGGAACAAAAAAACTCCTCATGTTTTCTTCCTTACCTGACGAGCAGTGTTTGGTCCAGTTTTCTTCCACCTCCTTAAAACCATGATAGAGTGGGACAGAGGTTCGTCTGCTACTGTCCTGGGACCCACTCACCCAGCCAATGGGTGGAGTCAGCAGATTATATTGCACCTAAGTAGAAGGGCATTAAGTCATTAAGCAGGGGAACCACAAGAACAAACAATCCCAATTCCTACAACACAGTTTTCTCAGCTTCTGAGGGAAGCCCTGAATCCTACCTGATGAGCTTCCAACTACTGGAAAAGCCACACACAAAATCCTAGCATCTCATGAATGAGAACAGTGCCATAACTCAACAGCGACAAGCTAAAGCAAGAACAGTGCATACCAGGTATTTGAAATGGTGTCTAAATACCCCAAATAGTCATGACTTTGAAAGATGAGGCAGGGCTGTCACCCTGTCCTTAGCAGGCTATGTTAGGACAGCAGTTACATCACAAATGTATGCTCTAACTGAACCTGCCGTTAGGAATCAACGACTATAGTTAATCTCTTCTTGTAATCTGAAAGATGGGTAACAAAACCAAAGAGATCAGAACACACCAAATGATTGCCTGCCACAGATTCCTGCTGAGCAACGAACTACGTTTCAGAACAGGATCACAAAACTTTACCTGTTCAAATAAGTACACGGGGGCCTTGGAATACTGGTGGAGCAGATAGTCAAACACCAGGAGCAGGCGTGCCACAATAAGCGGTACGGAACTTTGCTGGGTGTCCATGTTCCCTGTCAGCTCCACAATTGTCTGGATACAGAGCATCATGATAGACCTGCGGCCCCTCTCAGAGAAATTGTGAAAAATAAGCAGCAGCAGCTGGAGATGTTCAACGTTCAGATCTTCTGCATCACTGGGAAGAGTCCCTTGCAAGGCATTCTGCTTCAGCGTGCCCACAAACCTGACAACAGGAGAGAAAGTTCATACATGACTTTTCTTCTTGCTTAGATACATCTTCAAGACCTCTTTAACCAGAGGTTAGAGAAATATTTTTACTTTTCCATTTTGCTGCTTATTCTTCTAATCAACTCACAGAAATGATGACAGACTTTCAGGCTGAAATAAAATTACCTCACCTTTCCCAAACTTTAAGGCATTCTGGGACATCAGGGTCTCCCTGGGCAGTGGCTTTATGCTGCCAAATGAGGAGAAGTCGTGAGAGCACCGACAGACTTTGAGGATGGATGTAGAGAGGCCACGGACCTTCAGAGAAAGGGGCAACTCCCAGCTGCTGAAGAAGTGTGTTCTGGAATAAAGCAGAGAGTTGGTGAAATGAAGGAAGTCCTGCCTGCTTTCTTTAATTAAAAGCATGATTTGAATAGAGAATATTGTTCCCAGGGGTTGTAAATACAGCAATATTTCTCTAATCTTAAATACATCACATAGCTACTGAGGGATATTTACGTTGTCATTTTGCCACCTAAAACCTAACAGATTTTGAACTTCAGCACCAATGCAGGACAAAATGGCATTAATGATCTCTACTTGTTTGCCACAAAATCACAGCAGGCCAGATTAGGCTTTGGCAGAGACATACACAGCAGCCTGCAGTTTGTGCTTCAGCAAAAAGGTTGTTCAGCTGCTTTTGGGGGGAAAAAAAGGTGTAAAAAAGGGTGTTTTAAACACAGACAACTAAAAGTATAGGCTCTGAATACACTGATAGGTAAGCAAGCCCTGCTTACAGTGTTAAGTCAGGTCAGCCTATGACCCAGCAAAGAAACCTCGAGGCTACAAAGTTAGCACATGAAAGCGAAGGGATTAACTTGATTCTCCTGAGAGAATTCCAAGCCCTTCTGGCATCAATCCTGACAGCAAAGTAAATCTGCAGGAATGCCTCTTGTTAACACATGGATAGAGGCAAGTCTCCAAAACAAAACACACAAACTCACTTCTTCGGCCTTCATCACCTTCAAAGCTCAGTGGATTAACCTGAACTCTGGATGTTAAGCTTACACACTGCAAAGTGTCATTCAGCTTGGAGCCAAAACATTCCAAGCTCTGTTTGAAAAATACCATTCTCTAGGGCCAAGTGGAATCACAGCACGCTGCTCCAGGTGCAGAGTCCACACAGAGGCATTAAAAGACACCAACATTTGTTCATTTCATTTATATATTTATCATGCCTCTACCTGCAAGGCGGGGGACTGAAGATCTGAGGTCACTAAGGAGTGGTTGAAGTGATACAGTGCAGCAGCAAACTCCTCATCCGAAGTGCCTGTAATACAGAGATCGAGCCATTTACTATGGCTGCTCTCCCATATCAAAGATTTCTGTATGGAACTATGAAAATAGACACCAGCAAATCCTACTATCTGTGCTTTCTAACAGAGGAGTACTGCTCACTCACCCTTAAGCCCGTCCTTATCCACTTCTTTGATGATGCTAGCAAGCGTTGCCATGTGCTGCTCCGAAAGAGAGACGCTCAGGTAGTTGCGAATGAAGTTATTCCTGGAGTTCAGCATAGAAGAAGTGATAAAGTTCAAAATGTTTGAAGCTAGGCTCAAAAACTGAAAAGAAAAAGAGAAACACGCTATAGAAGCGACAGAACCTGAGAGAGTATAAGAAAACGTTAAGAAAGACAGAACTGTCAGCAAAATAGATCACATTCCCTAATAACACCCCTGGCAGCAGAGAGCAGATTTACTTTACTCATTGCAATGCAGCTCACTGCACTCTTTATAATTTTAGTAATTCACTGAGAAAAGTTTCAAGCCTCTGAAGCTCTTGGCAGCAGAATGTATTTTGTCTTTCCCCAACACTAACTGCATTCTGTCAGCAACTCAACTTACTTACAGCTCTGCCCTCATTTTCCCTCTTCCTTTGTAACCCAAACTGCTACCCTCAGTCTGACTCCCTAGCAGTAACCAATCCAGTGGCAGTATCCCACTTGATGGAAGAGTAAACCAAATACATTTCTTCAAAGCCAATCCTCCATCAGCAGTATACTTAATACCTGACATTTATCATGTTACCTTTCAACACAGCTAGCTACAGCACACATCATTTCATTAACCCTGGAGACCTTTCCATACCAATTCTGGATCTTTGCGGCTGGCCAGGATGTTCCCATTCTCTCCAGCAGTCTGTTTGTTTGGGCTTTTGACTCTAGGAGAGCTCTCCAAGGGTGGTGGTGGAGGGGGTGGTGGTGGGGCCACTTTCTCTTTGCTTGGAGATATCGTCTCTTCAAACCATTGCCCAAGGATTGGTTCACTGTCATCATCTGACATAGGAGGAAAGAAAAGCAAAAGCACAGGATTGTAAAGAACCACCTCATGCAAGGGGCTTGCTACAGTAAAGGCCTGAAGAAGAACGTCAGTGAGCAGAGTTAAGGCATCTGCAATCTTCATTTATCCCTTCCTGTCACAACGCCCAGCAGTTTTACAGCAGGAATTTACAAGAAGAAATTATTTCCACTCTCCTCTCAAGCAAATACTGCCAAATACCAGCCTCTCTGGCTTCAGTTTCCATAAAAGAGTATAGTCAGCATTGCTTCTGCCAAACAGATCGTACAAACCGCCTCATATTTTCAGCATTACACGTTATTTCAGCCCAGCTCCCAGTAGCCAGGTTTCCACTAAGCCTGAAAAACAGCATAAAATCCTGACTTAACTTCTCTGCTGAGAACTCTATTACCTTGGCTGCTGTCCTCCTCAGTGCTGCTAAAATCGTCCTCATAGTAAGTATTCGAGTCGGTGGAGGCACTTGCATCGCTGCTCATGGAGCCCTTCCTCTGACGTTGCAAGACACACGCCTTACAAGAACAGCAGAACAAATTCCATTTCAGGATTGTGAAAGAGGAGAATTTGAAAACAAATTATCTTCCTAAAGCATTTTCATTTGCTCCCAGTAAATTCTAGGCAAGCGATTTATTAACAGTTTTCTCAAGATTCCATCCCTGGAGGTGTTCAAGGCCAGGTTGGATGAGGCCCTGGGCAACCTGGTCTAGTAAATGGGGTGGTTGGTGGCCCTGCCCAGCAGGGGGGTTGGAGATTCATGATCCTTGAGGTCCCTTCCAACCCAGGCCATTCTGTGATTCCTCTCCCTTAAAGTTGTATCAGAATTTATGCAGGATGGTTGAAAATAAATTATGCATGCCAAGAGTTTAAGCAACACTTCAAGTAACAGCTTTAACATGAAAGCATCTGTTCTGAACGCAGCCTTTTCATCTCCTCGTTACATTCACAAATGCCACTGTGCTTCCAGAGCTATTTTGTTAGAACAAGCTTGTCAAATTTACAGTCTCCAAACGAGGAGGGAGAGTGCCTTTGGTTGACACTGACAGAATTCTGAATTCCTCTTTGCATATTCACAGTCTGTAAGGAGAGAATTTTCCATGCAGATGACACTCAGTGGGAGTTGCTCAGATATCTCCCCAGCTGCACACCGCTTCCTACCTTTCTGTACGACGTCGACAGCAAAGTCAGCAGCAAATTAGTGAGTGGTACAGAATCTATCAGCCGCTGGATTCTCTGGATCGATGTGCTCTGAGCCATGATATCCAGCACTGCTGGTGGGCCATCGCTCTCCCAGCCCTGGAGGACAGCATTGAAGGGAGAATTTAAAGCGTGTTTCAGTGGAGAAGGGCGAGTGTTTCACAAGAACTACCTACACACCTTGTGCAATGCCTCCACTTGCAGATCTTGAAAGAGGGATGACAGCAATTTGATGGCGTGATTTGCAAGCACCACTGACAGAACACCAAACCCTTGATGTCTACGGAAAAATAAAAGATACAGTATAATTGCAGGGGGGAAAAAAAAAAGCAGACTGAGAGAAGGTGACTGAGGAACTGCTTTGCTAAATTGGAAAAGGAAAGGTGACTCATTTTCTTTTCAAGAATCAAGACTTGAATTTCAAATGGCGAGACCAACAAGACTCCATAGTAATTATCTGCTCTGCAAAGTTACATGGACAGTGATGTATGGACACTCCAATGGGGTCTTTACATACCCTTTTCCAGGTCCCAGTTTGGGAGACCCAACGCCCTCCTTTGTCCGAGCAATAATGTCTCTGACACGAAGAGCAGCCAAGGGATCTTTCTCCTTCCCCTTATCAGCCAGTGCTGTTGGGCTGAGGTTCAAGATGAGGAAGAGGCTGTTTAGCAAACACCAGGCCCCAAGCAGCTGGAAGTTCTGATAATGCTATCACCCAAAAGGTTGAGGGGGGGAAAAAAAAAAAGAGATGAAATAGTGTGAATCCAAACGTCAAAACACAACAGCATAAGAAGAGCTTCCTGAAGGGCACAGATCTTACCTCACCCCCTGCTCGGCGTGAATTGCTGATGGCTTGTCCAATCATTTCATAGATTTCAAGCTGCGAATAGATACAAAACCACAGTAATGTTTAAGCAGTGGACTGGGCAATAACTAAAGCAGCCCACACACTTTTAGAACTCCAGACAGGATTGCTGTTTCCTAACCACAATTAGCCAGCCCAATTAGTTTATCAGCCAGTCTAATGCCTAGAAATAATAGACGTCTACTGCAATCCAAACAAATACAAATTCCATACATTTCACTTGCCAAGAATGAAACAACACTCCCATCTACTTACACATTTCTGTACAATAGTAGCAGCATCATTTTCATAATCCTCTTCTTTGGAACTCGTAGATCCAGTCCGTACCTGCTGAGTGGTACCCACGTGTAGGATGGCCATGCAAGTTGCCACACTCACACCTGGATGAAAATAAGCGAAGGTAACAGTCTTCTTATAAGCCAATCTTGGGACAAAATCTTCCCATTTAGCATATAGAAAGAAGCAGTATTAGACATGTACACCTGTTATGCTCTGAACATTAAGAGAGGGAAGAAATTACAGGTTATTAAGAAGGTGTTGAGTCACCAAGAACACACCAGAACCTCAGTACCACCAGAACAAAGCTCACACTGCCCCAGGCCCCATATTGCGCAGTATGGGGTAAAGCTGTCGCATCCATAATGAAGATTACTTGTGGGGTGAGCCACGAGTGTGTGGGTAACGAAGGAGAGAAGAAGCAAGAATGACTTAGAGGCCTAAAAATAGAGGAAATCAGTCACCTGCATAGAGACAGCTGAGAGCAAGAACAGTCACATCTTGGAGCCGTGTGGGTGTCAGGGGCTCCAACACAGGCAGAGACAGAGTATCCAGTGCCATGGTCACATCTATGACCAGCGAGTGAAATCTACAGTAACAACACAGGTTAAGGATCAGCAATGCAATCTATACATCACGGGGGCAGCACAATAACTGATACCACAGGGCCAGTACAGCTATTTGCTCTCATACAGTGTATCCACCCTATACCAAAGAAGAGTGACGACACGACCTTACCCATTACGAACAGCAGTGGCATCTGCCACCGTGGCTGGCATAATAAAAAATGAGTTGGCTGACACGGCATCTTGAAACCGATTGATGTATCTCAGGAAGTATGGGAGGTTCAGGCACACTCGCAGCAACTTTTCAGAGCCACCTACCAAACCAAAACAGTGTTTTGCCATTACTGTGCCATGGGAGAGCTTCTAAGCAGAACAGATCTAACAGCCATCAGGAGAAATGCTTGCTCTTGCACTCTTTATCCCCGCAGTGCTACAGAGCTGATCCTCACCCAGTTCCTGCAGGCTGGCTACATTCTGAGCAATGAATATGCTTTTTGTCTTTGCTGCAGAGGTTTGATCTGCAGAAGCTTGATCCTCGTTTTCTCCTTCCACCTAAAATCAAGCACATACTAAATATATCACAGAAGCATAAAAAATGTAGGGCACTGCAATGACTCTATGTAATACATCAGCAACAGAACTCAGAGAAGTCCCTGAGCGCATTGATATTCATGTTAGACATCAGGCTGCTCCTATTCTGGGGCTGTATACCTGCGTCTCTTGCATGATAGATGGTGATGCTGAGACTCTGGGGTTAAAGACTGATGTCAGCTGATTCAGGAAGTTCATCTGTACTTCTTTCTGTCTCAGTTCTGGGCTCACCGGGGAGGCCAACTCCTTCTGGTCCTCTACTGCAGGCCAAACAGCAAAACATCATTTCATACATCAGAGCACATAACATTTTCTATAGCTCACTCCATGGCCACAGCGATACGATCACAAATGGAACCACCCACCATCAGAGAGGGTTTTGATGGTCTGAGGCAGCTTGGCTGATTTCATCATGGCTGTGAAAGTGATGATTTCTGTTCGATCCAGGCGGCTGCAGCCGGTGCACAGCCCCTTTATCAGCAGAATGAGGTGTTTCTACAAAGAAAAAGGCATCAAATACATCACAAACTCTCTTGATTCCAACTGTTTTGTGGTATCGTTTACCCTCAGCCGCTGCACTATGTGTAATGCAACCGCAGTATCTCAAATCCAATCTGATCTCACAGCAAAGATGGTGATGGTCCTCTTGCTTTGTACAACATCAGAGCAAATATTTATGGAATTAGAGGCCAGAGCCCATTTCTGCTCTTAGGGCAAAATCTGTGCTCACCTGTGAGACAGCGCACGCTTCGTCTGGGTTCTCCAGACGCAGAAGGGAGAACTCAATCAGGACTTTACATGCTGCTGCCACCGACTGCAATTGGTTTCTGGGTACTGAAAAAGCAAATGGTTGTATCAGTTAGGACAAGTCTTAAAGTAAATCGGTATAGCATGTTCTTAATAAAGCAGAATGCTAGGCAGCATGCATGCATACACGGTCTATCATGTCTAACAGAGAGATACAGTGTCAATTTGGTCTCATTAAAATGTAACTTGAGAAACACCAGGGAAGCAAGGATAAAACCCTTCTAACACAGGCATATAGGATGGGTTTCCTTGCAACATTTATGAGTTAATACTGTCAGAGCTTGGAGAAAAAGCACCGATGGACACAAAACGAGTTTACCCAAACCACCTTTGTGCTGAAAACATCCGTCTAACCAAAAAGCTGCCACCACCCACCAGTAGGTGTCCAAATGCCCAAACTGGGCAAGTTTCCCTTTCCATCTGCCAGCAGGACACGAACCACTGGTTGTACTACATTAATATCTGACCCAGAAATGGGGCCTGAGACAAATCCCAGAACAGCTCAGGCCTACTTTTACTACCCTTCAGCTGTTGTACAAGGGTAAAACTGGAGGACGGAGAGCACTTACTGAGACCACACACAGTAGTGATGTAATGCGTTGAAAGTGCAACAAAGGAGGAGTAAAAAGGCTCGTATTGTTTGTCGTGGTGCAAGATTTCTGATTCACTGCAACGGGAGAAGAAGGGATACGTCAATTCGATACGGCCCAATAGCGGCTGCCACACAACACTCAGAACACGATATATCCATTAACACGTGTAAGACAAGATCATTAAGATCGCAAGCTCCTTCCAAATCAAAGTGCTGAGGACAGGATCTTGTCCTGCCTCCCATCTGTGTACCCTCAGGCTTGACTCCTGCAGCAGAAGACAGACCGGGGCATCGGGATCACTGCCTGCACTGGAAGTTTAGGAAAACAGCTCCCAGTATGGCCAGTACTTTTCCTTTACATCACCAGAAGTCAACCTCTCTAACAATCACCCTCCTGTCAGCTTTCATTAATCTTTAAGTTCCTCTAAAGTCAGCTGCCCGTAAAGTTGGGGCTGTTTGTTCTGCTGATGCCAGGGCTGCGGCGCAGGCATTCCCGTTCCGCCAAGGCAGAGCCAACAGCAGTTTATGCAATTCTGCGAAACAGAAGGATCAAAACAGCCCATTGCATAACAACAACAAATACTCAATGCGGCATGTGCCCAAACAGAGGAGCAAAGAGCTTTGGCAGGTAGCACACAGTCCAGAAGAATGCATCCGCTGTCATCAGCCTCGTGGGCAGAGGGTGGTGATCCCGGAGCTTTGCAGCAGTTTGCCATTGTTTTCCCTGCACACAAATCAACGCCGAGCTCAGATGGAGTGAAAACTCAACATCAACTCAGAGCATAAAACTCTAAAGCAAAAGATGTGTCGGTGCTCTGGGAGCCAAATCTCTGAGGTTTCCCCACCAGGTCTGCCAGCCACAGAGCGCCCATGTGTTGCAGGAATGACACACTGAAGGCAGCTGTGGGAAGGCTTTGCCCCACATCCCATCTGCACCGACCTGAAGGCAGCCACAGCGAGAAGCAGAGCTCTGCCTGCAGGGCTAGGCCAGCCCGTGAGTCCTCCAACAAAGCAAAGCGGTGTGGATGTCCGCTTATTAAATGCTTAAATTAATTGCCTTCCTGTCTGCAGATGACAGAAACGCTCAGGCAACGAGCAAGCTGGACGAAAAGATGGCACGACAACTTCAGCGGGAGCTCTGCTGCTAAAAACAGCAGCTCCTCCACCTCTGGCAGAAAGACCTTATTAAAGGGGAGCTGCTGGGAGGCAGAGGCTGCCAGCTGCCACGGGCACCACTCCCAACCAAAAGGACAATTCCCCAAGCTTGGCAACAACCAGCACTGCCAGCCACTGGATGCGTCAACGCATTCGTGCTGCTGTCAGACACTCATTTTGCTCACCTTCTGCTTTACGGCCAGCTCTAAATTAGTGGCCGTAGGTGCATACATTGTATTTTAAGAGAACAAATGAGGACGGTTTGGTGGTAACGGAGCACAGGAGAAACTGGCAGCTCCTAATGAGCTCGCTGCCGTAAAGGTCAAGCTGAGCAACACACAACAGCTGCAGGTATAAGGACAGAGAGGTGCAGATACCTGAACCAGACAGGGATCTTCACCCCAACTGGACAATAAGAGGTCTGAGGTTTATTTAAGCCAGTTGTGGTCTCGTTAGGGCAGTGAAAAGTGGAAGGTACCTGTCTGCTAAGCATCATCATCATCACGTCCTTGCAAATAACAAGAAAAAAGGTAACAGCTTGACCTGTACTGTGTTAAAGTGTTATACTGTACATACAGTGAAACGTGATAAAAACTTCAGGCTCTTGTGCTGTGATTTATCCTTTAAATAACATCTGCTTACCGGGGAAAATCATTACCCTAACCAAGAAGCCAGCTATCAACATAACACTTCAGCAATGAACGCCACCTCGTTCTCGCTTCTGCTTCCAAATCTCAACCAGCCAGAAATAGACCCTTTATGTAAGGCAGCAGCACAAAGCACCCTCCCTCCATAGAAAGGTACAACAGCAGGTGCTGTTCTTTCACTACTGAAAACCCTCCCTGAAAAATCAGCCTCATCCGACTGTCACAGACGTTGCAAACTGTGTTCCTCTGCAGCGGGGACTTTCTGTGTTAGTATCTGTATGATTTCTGTCCAAAAACGAGGCCAACATCTATTCATTCCTGAGTATACTTCCTAATAAAAGAACGTCAGGGTGTTGCTAATGCTAAAACTTCGGAATAAAACAGAAGAGCTATCAGGAAAAGGAGCATCTTAATTCATTTGGAAAAGAACGATGTTGGTGATTTCACTGTTGCAGCACCAGGACATACAACCGCACTGTGGACCAACCAGCCAACCCCCTCACTACCAATCTTATTAAATAAATGGTTAAGAGTGCATATTTTAATGAGAAATCTAAAGATAGGTTGTTTCTTAGAACAGAAGAGTGTGGCTCTGCACAGTAATGAGCTGTTTTTTCCCCTGCACGAGGCGTGACATAAAAGCTTCTGCCCTGCAGGACTCCACAGTCAGCAATGTGCACAGTTCCACAGGGTTTGCTCAATGCCAGGCACCGGAGGAAACACGCCTCTCCCAGCAGCGTTTCAAGGAATCATTCAGGTGGGAAAAGGCCTCCAAGGTCACCAAGTCCGACCCCAACACACCCCACTGTGCCCACGTCCCTCAGTGCCACATCTCCACACCGAACGCCTCCACGGACGGTGTGACCCCATCACACCCTGCGCAGCTGTGCCAGCGCATCACTGCTCTTTTGGTGCTGCAACCTGAGGCCATTCCCTCTCATCCCATCACCGGGGAAGCGCGGAGGCCGACCCCAGCTCACCACAGCCTCCTTCCGGGAGCTGGAGAGCGATGAGTTCTCAGAGCCTCCCCTTCCCCAGCCTGACCCATCCGCTTCCCTCAGCCGCTCCCCGTAGCACAGTGTACCAGACGCCTCACAGCTCCCTTCCCTCCCCTGGACCCGCCCCAGAGCCTTTCTTGCAGCGAGGGGCCCAACACCGCACACAGCACTGAGGTGCGGCCTCACACCGCCCAGCAAGAACACCTCAGGGCCGCGCACCGCCTGAGGGGAAGCAGGGCCCGGGGCCGCTCCGTCCCACCCCGCGGCTGCCGCCCTCACCTCTCGATAACGGAGGCGAGCAGCTGCGGGAGCTCTTTCATCTCGAAGGCCGAGTAGGAGGCGGAGAGCAGCGGCCGCACCGCCACCTCCCAGCCCGGCTCCGCCGCGCCGCCGCCCGCCGCCATCTTGCCGCTGTGCTGCGCCGGGGGGGCGGCGGCGGCCGGGGGGGGAGCGAGCCGGAAGCGCCCCCCCCACCGCGAGCCGCGAGA
>PPHD01016031.1:0-15771 GCA_002909625.1 Bambusicola thoracicus
AAAACCAAAACAAAAAAAAAAAACAAAAAAAAAACATTAGCTTTGAAATCCTATACTAATGTTCTAATTTGAAAATTAATTAATTAATACTATTAATAATTAATTAATTAATACCCAGTAACAAGGGGAATACAACTTGGTATAAAGGTGAAATGCAAAATGAAAACTCACTCCAAAGTTTTGTCTGAATCCTACTACTAGTTCATTTATTTTCCTACTTAATACAACAACATATTTTCATTGTAACTTATTATTATCTTTGAAAACTATAGCTTTTACTCAAGAAATGGAATTTGCGTGATGTCAGATGTTGGAGAATAACATTCTTGAAGTTTTATAAGGAAAATCTAAGTTAGTTTGCAAAAGGTAGCATTATGGATTATACACACTTCTTTTTTCTTAATGCTGAATCTTCCTTGCAGTTTGCTAGCTCATGCTGAAAAAACTCCATTTTCTATTTTCTTTTTTAGTCCATATTTGAGATTACTTTGAGGAAGACGTGACTTATTACAGGTAAGCAAAGTATCAGTACTGTGGGGGGGAGAGGGGGAGAAGATAAAAGAAAAGAAATTGTTCTGATTGGTTTCAGAGCATGCCTTAAATTTTTTAAGAAGCTCAGAATGCCTTTACCAAATTATGTTTTTGTTACTGAAAAGCGGCACTAGTCTCACTATAGCCCAGAAGATAGTCACTGATAAGGCAGGGGGAGATTGAAGACTGTTAGTATGTCTCTGTAGAAAGCTGTAAATATCTTGATGTGAATTTTAATAGTGATCAAACCCACTGTCTGATTTGAACCCTGTTAATACATCTTGAGGGTAGTTTTGGGATTGTAAAGAATTTACTGTAGTTGGTGTGATGTTTGTCCCTGGTGTTCTGTTTGCTGCTGTCTACAATTTTGCAGTTGAAAATCCTACACTTGAAGTGTGTGTCTCCTAGCTGGGGGAAGAAAGCTCTGCTATCATTTGGCAATATAGTTGAGCAAGCGGTGTGATCATGAGATGTTTTTGGAAATGCACTGGAAAGTCAACAATTTTGATCTAACACAAAAGCCAGAGGGCTAAAGGGCATGCTGCTTCTTTGCAGAAGTGTCAAGATTAGTCATAGCTTTTACAGTTATTTTGAGAAGAAGCATAAATCAATTTTGGATGGTGGGAACAGCTTTCTTTGGTGATAGGGTTATCTCATTGCTGTCTCCTGCTTTCTTATGGCAGTGATAGTGACCTCTATCAGAGACAGGATATGGAAGTTTGCAAGTTCCTGTGTACTCTCTGATATGTTCACTGTGTTTACGTAAAGCAGATGGAAATACTTTCACTCTGCATTGCTTTTAGCTTTAGTGCAGTGAACAGATCCAGAAAGACTATATGGAAAGTCTGTCTGCTACAGGAGTACTTCATAAAACATGCAGGAGAAGCTACGTGGATTTCAGACCCTCAACATTTTTTTTTTTTTTTAATTAATATTGTTCTTCCTTCTCCTGTAGGCAGAAGGAACAGCAAATACTACTTTGTCCTAAATTTGGGGATTGCATAACAAATTTGATCCTTTTTTTTTTCATTTTTAAGAAAAAAAGAATGCATAGTGGCTACTGCATGTTCCCACTTTTGTTGCCTGTCTCTAGCCAGTTCGAGGGTACAGGCTTTACTGTTTACAATGTCTGATATCTTTGGATTTTCCTAGTTTACTGGATTTGTTTATAGCAGTTTAAAAGAGTTCTCCTGTGCCTTAATACTTTTGGTATATGGAAGTTGTTTTGGGGAGAAAAACCCACGGAAAATAACAAAAAAAACCACCAAGATTAGACTGAGGTTCTCAGTACCTTTTTTCAGTTTTTAATAATCAAGACAGTTAGCCTCAGTGTACTCAGCCTCCTGTACCAGAAGGCAGAGACAAAGAGCAAAATAAATCCCCCACAATTCAGGAGGAAACAGTTAGTGACATGCTCCTTCACATGGACTGTTATAAGACAGAGAAGGGCAACAAAGTTGGTGAAGTGTCTGGAACACAAGCGTTATAAGGAGCAGCTGAGAGAACTGGGATTGTTCAGTCTGGAGAAGAGGAGGCTCAGAGGAGATCTCATCACTCCCTACAACTGTCTGAAGGGAGATTGTGGTGAGCTGGGGATTGGCCTCCTCTCCCAGGTAACTTGTGATAGAAGAGGAAATGGCCTCAAGAATACGCCAAGGGAGCTTCAGGTTGGATATTATGAGAAACTTCTGAGAAAGGGTAGTGAAGTATTGGAGCTGGCTGCCCAGGGAAGTGTTGGAGTCACCGTGCTTGGAGGTGTTTAAAAAAAAAAAAAAAAAAAAAAGGATAAGTGTGGCATTGAGTGACATGGTGTAGAGCCGTCACAGGCATGAGCTGATCATATAACCAGATGATTTTAGCGGTCTTTCCAACCTCTATGATTCTATGAAACTCTTCCCAAAAAGTAGCAAACAAAAGGAAGCCAAGGTAAGTAATGTAATTACAAATATAGCTTAGGGCTGTTATGAATTGTTATAAATGCAGGAAGTAGTTTTTCTCCTGGATGGTTTTGGAATAATGGAACAAATAAAGTCTGGTGATCATAGGTTTAGTTTGCTGAAAGATCATAGTTGTATCTGGGCAAAAAGACTGGTATCTATACTTAGTCACAAAGACAAGCTTTGAAAACGATGAATGATTTTTGTTTGCATGTTTATGCATTTATAACTCCTGTTAATTTTTTTTAGACGTTATCACTTGTACACCAGCATCCAATACAGGGTTCCATATCCTTTTAGCAGTACCTCTATTTTTAACCATCGGCTCCTGTGGTAGGATGTTCCTGCTTTTTTGCTTTGAGAAGAATATTTGTTCACAGAATATTTGCAAAAGAAAATGAACAAACAAACAAAAAAACCCATCCCATAAAAATTTCTTTTCTTTCCATTAGGTTAATTGCAAAAAGTACGTGCAGGATCTTTAGGCATTTTAATAATCTAGACTGATAAAAACTTTTTAATCTGTTTCATTTCATTTAGAAATGATGTTGCACAGAATGGAAATGTAAGCTGATAGTTGACAATTTTGGTGTCAAGGGAAACAATGTATTATTCTAATTGGAAGCATTTCAGTTAAAAAAAAATCATTGAGAAGAAATATTTTGAAACTGATATATGTACCATTTCAACAATTCTCTCTTTTTTTTTTTTTTTTTTTTTTTTTTGGTAATTTATAAATATTTGTCAAAGCAAAATCTTGCAAAATATATATATATTTTCCAAATGTTTTAGTGACAGCGTACTGGCACTTTACCTCTAGATAGTTCATGTGAAAAATTTATTTGAGGTTCAATGTTAAAATGTAAGGTAAGTTTACAATGCAGCCTTTAGTAAAGACTGACAGAAGGCTATTATTAACTATAGCAATCTAAATTAAAAGTTAAGATATTCAAAGTCTCTTAAGAAAGTTGTGGTGAGTCTTCCAAAAACTAGTCCAAGATGCCATTTTCTGAGAATAGTTCTTACCACAGGAATATGAACTCATCTCTATAAGTTTCATCATGGTTTCCAGAAAAAGGCCTGCTTTTGAGAGTTGCTCATCCTTAGTTTGAACAGTTTAGGATCAAGGTTTGAGAAGTTTCTTAAAGACATAAGCCAGATTTTATATACGTCTACATTTTTCTGTGGCAAATGTTGTTTAAGTTAGGCCTACTGGTTTTACACTTTACAACTTCTGCTGAGAATTACTTCCTTGTGGAAATGTCTCAGGAAGTAGGAATTTTAAAAAGCAAGTTAAGAAGTCAAGAGAGAGACAGAATTAGAAAAGTACAGTTTAATTCATGAAAATTTTTAGCAGCTCTACATTGACAAGTACCATTCAGAGATGGTTTAGTAAATAAATACTACTGAAAGTTGTGCACAATAGGATTCTCTGCCCCAGACAAGATGCTTCTAATGAGATCTTCCTGTAGCTGGAAATTTTTGGAATTTTGGTGGAATTTGGGGTGGAATTTTGTCTCTCATCTGTCATACTCTTCACTGGAACTGGTTCATGATCTTTACTGTAAGAACTTTGACACTTCATTCTGTAGGCTTTACTCCTCAGAAAGAAAAGCAGAACTTGCAAGACTGGCTACTTACGTATAAACATCTTCTTGCATTGTATGGTCAGGATGTGGACTTACAAGTCACCCTCATACTTCCGTGATCCCATACCAAAGCTGATGGTGGTGCTGCTTAGTGGTATGAACTTCCTCAGCCTTCTCAAAGTTGAGTCAATTACGTATTGCGTGGTATGTAAAACCCTGGAGAATCTCTTGGATTATTTCTGCTGCTTTTTCAGCAACTGATTAATCCCAGGAACAGCTCATTGAGAAAACCCACAACGTGACCAAATTGGATGAATGTCTGGCAGTGAAGGAACAGGGGCAGTGTGGATTCTTCATGCTTTTCACTCTTATACCACCATCTTAAATTTCATCTTTATCTGCATATCTGCTTGACCTTCAAAGCTGTAACAGTTTTACTCAAGAAAAAAAACGCATGATACATGTTTCAGCTTTTCTCCTATGAGCCTGCATAGTAAAAGTGATTATATGTAAATTGAAACAAAATAAAAACAATAGCAACAGCAAAAAGCCACAACAAATTCCAACCTAAAGGATTCTAAATCTTTGAAAAAGAAGTGTTGTTGTTGTTGTTTTTTTCTGAGCTTCCTGTCAAGGAAAATAATGCAAATGCATGTGATACTTTTGACAACAAAACAAAATTCAGAATTGTGTTTATCGTTGACAGTTTTTTTAATATAAAGTAATTTTTTACTGTTTGAATACAACTTCCATTTTTTTTCCCTTGCTGCTTGAAAAATATTAAGCCTTTACTTATCACAGCCAATTATGTCTTCTGAGAAATACGAGATTACAGAGAAATTAGAGTTTTGACAGGATTTTGTTAATTAACAATTTGATCTTTTAATGTGAGGATTCCTGACTTACTTAAGTACTTGCCTCCCATCTTGAAAGCTGTCTGCTCTTGCAAAGAGAGACCCAGTCTCAGTCAGCTTTGCAGCAGGGACCTATGACTCTGAGTTCTCTCCTTTATCTTTCAGTCCTTCTCATCAGCTTTCTTTGTAAGCTTGCAGGCATACTTTCTTCATGATTTGCAAGCTGCAGAATCAGGATCAGAGCTATCATCTAAGTTATACAGTTGTTGTAGGTCAGCTGATCAGTTTCTGCTGGCGCATAGGTCAAGGAAGCAGGAGGGTGGAAGACACAGTAATTTCCCCAGACATCCTCCTGGGTGTAGGGCAGTGTAGAGGGTGGTATTCAAAGAGTACAGAATTTGCACAACATCACAGGCTTCTCTGTCCCAGATAAGATGCCACAAATGAGTCTTTCCTGTAGCTTGGGTGGAATCTTGCTTGTCCACTTACCTGTTATGCTCTTTCCTGAAACTGGCTTCAGTTCTTTCTCCTATATGTCTTTTGACACTTCATCTCTCAGGCTCTGGACTGGTCTTCAAATTCTTCTATATTTAGTCATTGGGCACACATGTTTCACCAGAATAATTTGGAACTAACTCAGTACCAGTGTAATTCTAAATACAAGGGGAACCCTGACGTTCTGTTTCCATGGAAGTGACCCCAAACTCTGCAATTTTCCTTCCTTAATGCCTACATCTACTTCATTTTCTTATCTTTGACCATCAGATGATCCTCTCTCCAAGTGTGGAAATGCAAAGTTCTAGGGTTGGAAAGGTATTTTATTTTCAGACTGACACTAACATAACACAACATTAAAATAGATATTGTATGAGGTAAGGAAGAACCATGCATTTAGAGAGGTTCCAGTTCTTAGCTATCAAATTTTCAATCTGACTTTAACCCACATCAGTTTAGAACAGGAAACCCAGGAAAATCTGTTTCCTCCAGATCATGTTGACGTCATGGTGTACAAGGTAATTAATATTCTGGATTTCAACCTGACCTGCTGGAAGCCTCAAAGGCAGAATGAGACAATAAAGCAAACAAAACATTTCCTTTCTTTTCTGGAGAAAGATAAATAGGAATAAACTGACAAACTTTAAAGTCAGATATGGAATTGAATTGTATTATACCACTTAAAGATGATATGAATATAATCAAAATGATGAGAATTAGTTGTTTCACTAAATAAACCTCTGTTTTAGGAGGAAAAAATAACAGTTGTTGATTAGGATCTCTAATGGTTCGGAACTGAAGAGCTCTATATGGAAATCAAAACTGAAGGTTTAAAAATTTCTCTAGACATTAGAGGAAGCAAAGCAAACTCTAATGTCCTTTCAGTTGTCTTTCAAAGCATGCTTGTTATTGTTGTTGTTCTTAAGGCATTTGGTTTTGAAACAAATCTCAGAGGTATGAAATCTGCCTGATCTCTGAATGGTGGAGGCCAAATATTATTGTATTTGAAATTACATCCAACCTTTTTTCTTAAAAGGCAAAGCAATCTGCCTGAAGTCTACTGTCCTTTCCCTAATTTGATTAAGTTGAAGGAGAGAGACAGGCAGGATGTATTTTTTTTTTATTTTTTATTTTTTGCTCTCTGCACATGTGGATATGATTTTGCAGCAGGTTACAGTTGATGAACTGGCTCAGTTGGCTCTTTTCGTATGACTGTCATGTTCTGCTATCAGAGAAGGTAGAGCATCCTTGTGGATTTTAAAGCTCTTTGTACAGAAGTGTAATGTACAGTAATAGCTTTGTTTTTTAGCAGTCTCAAGATTTTCTGGCCCGTGGTAAAAGAGTGATGCAGGATGTAAAAAAAAAAAAATACACTGATATAATGAGTATGGTCCTAAAATTAATTTTATACAAATTTGTCATTCAATTTCTTTTCTTTTTTTTTTTTAATTATTATTTGATATGTGAGTAGGGTTGTGCGTCCAACAACGGATATACAAAGTCTTCTAAGGATGCCAAAGAACACAAGTTATACAAGCGGGCATGTCACGGGCTGACTCAGTGACTCAGGTCTTGGCAGCTGCCCTATAAACAAAGCTACTGAATTGGTTTGAATCTGTGTAATCATAAAATTTCTTATGCAGCTCACTTGCAAAGATATGCTTTAAAGAATTACTAGAGAGTGAAAATGTGATCAAAATGCATGAATTACTAATGAGTTTTAAATGAGTTTAGAAATTCAATTATAATAGTTGTACTTCAGTATCTGCATTTTAATCAGACATGAGTACAGGCTAAATCCAAAGCAGAGATTTGCAAATCAAAATGCATTTTCTTTTTGTATTACAGTAATTTGCATTTCTGCTTTGGGACTTAGACTCCAGCTTCTCTGCCGAATACCATTGTCAGAATTGCTTAACACCAACAAAACCCTATTTTTATCAGGCAAATTCTGAGGATCCAGTAGTACAGGTTGCTCAGTGTGTGATTAGAGGCCTGTTCATACAATCTGACTTTTTAATTAAAACAAAACACGAAAAACTCAGCATGCAGAGGAACAGAAAAAAGTAAATAGAACCTAATAGCTAACATTGTGTAAGTCAGATCTTGCCTCAGTGTTCTAATATTACAAAAGTAGCTGAGTACCAAGAGGGATTATACATGCTGCTTATTAATGTATAACACTGACATTTATCTGTTTATGGAACTCACCAGAGTGCGACACTGTACTGTTTGTTGATGATACCTGTGCTAGTGTAATGTTGCCTACTTAAACTGATAGCAAGCCCCATCTAGGGTGAGATTCGTATAAATATTAAAAATTTAGAAGGATTTCATACTAAAATGCGGGAGTCTTTGCAGGTAAGTAGGTGCTAATTTGTGCCTGAGAAAAAGTAATTTTATGACAACCGTTTTTTATTTCTCCCTTCTCCTCGAATGCTGTTTGTTGACTTCTGTACCTGGAGACTCAGTTACGTGTCCTGGAGAGGAGGGCAAGACTGTGTTTGTTTTGGTGTGACAGTAAAGTTTTTAACATAGTATGTATCTCTAAGATTGTATGTCAGTTAATGGGAGAATGTTTAAAGAGAAGATCTAATTTTGGTATAATTAAAATCTGAGATGAAAAATGAAATGGCAAATTAGACTTTGGCTGAATAAAGCCTGCTTAATGAAATCATAGAATCATAGAATCACAGAGGTTGGAAAAGATCATCCAGTTCAACTGCCCACCTACCACCAATATTTCCCACCAAACCATGTCCCTTAATACAAGAACTAGATGTTTTTTGAACACCTTCAGTGTTCAAGACAGTGACACAACCACCTCCCTGCGCAGCCCATTCCAGTGCTTGGCCACTCTTCTGGAGAATTTTTTCCTAATGTCCAACATGAAGCTCCCCTGGTGAAACTTGAGGCCAGTCTCTGTAGTTCTATCACTGATTATGTGGTTGAAGAGGCCGACCCCCACCTCACTACAAATTCCTTTCAGGGAGTTGTAGAGGACAAGAATGTCTCCTCTGAGTCTCCTCCAGATGAAACAATTCCTGTTCCGTCAGCTGCTTCACATAAGATTTAAACGTATCTCATACAGATTTAAGCATAGTCTCTGAACTCCAAACAGGTTTTTCTGATGAACGTCACTGAAAAATGCTCTACAACTTTTGGAAAAGTTACTAGCTTTGGGCACCTGCATAGATAATGTATGTTGCTCTAGAATAAAAGATAATTTCTACTGTATGTGTACTCTTCCAGTGTGTGGATATATAGATATATATATATATATACATATTGTGAGGTGTATATAATACATGAGCAGAAGGTGTAAAAATGAAAGCATAGTAGTTCTGGTGCAGTGTCAATGTGCACTATTCTTCCTTGAGGAAAATGTGACTGTAAAATGAAGTACTTGACATAACACTCAATTTAAGCAATGGGCAATTTAAGCATGTGTGAAAAGATACCTTCATTTTCTCTGGCTTTTCATTAATACATACCAAAGAGTTACAAAGAAACTCTCTTATATCAAAACAACAAGAATCTTTCTGATAAGTGTCAGCTAATTTATGAGCACGCTTGAGGGCAGTTTATTTAAATTGTCTGACAAAGGCAAAGAAGAAAAGAGCTCCTTAAGGGAATACTCTGTCTATTTGAAGCCAGGAGGATACTATCCAAGGAAGCCAATTCACTTTGATAAGAGCTGTACCATAATAAGTGTCAGAGATTTCCGTGCTCTCCACCCATGTGCGGGTCTTGAGAACTGCAGCATTCATGTGTATGTGAGGATAACTGCCTGTCATATTAATTGCTGCAATACCTCTTCAAGGGCAGATGGTTTACAAGAATCTGAAGTGTTAGTCATTTGGGCTAAAATATAGCTTTTTTTCTGAAGAGTTTTAAATTTAAATGTTTTGAAAATGGTTTTACTTCCTCTTCTGTAGGTTCTGTTTGCAGCTATGGGAAAGTGCACTGAAAGTTGGTTTTGAACTTTTTCTGAAAGCAGGCAGAAGTTTGCTCCTATACTATGGGAAAAAAGAAGTTTGAAGGTATGTAACTTGAAGCCCTATTTTCTATTCTTCTTTCTTTAGTTTCTCACGATTGTGGCTGCTGAGGCAAGCACGCATCACAAAGAACACTGCTGAGATATCGGAGAAGGACAGTTACAAGGTCAGGGGATTTGATCAGAACATCCATCAATCTTCTGCATTGTGCTTTGATATGACTACAGTAAATCTCTGCTTTGTAAGGCTAAGCCTAGAACCTTAGGCCATCCAGAAGCTTTGTCTCAGTTGTCACGCTTATCCTCAGATGACCATCCTACCAAATTACCTCTTTTGTGGATGGAAGTAAGTGGACTAGAGAGCCTCTTATAAAAGCAACAGTTGAGAAAGTGCAATTCTATACTAAGAAGTCAACTCTACCTCTGCTGTAGTGGTAATCTCTGTAAAGTTTGCTCAGTGCCAATAATGACTTAACACGGATCTTATGAATAATAAAGTGACCCGAATTCATAACTGTTGTGAATGCTTCTCTGCTTAAAGCACTTTTTCATTAAGGTTTATTTTTAACTCAAGATCTCCATCTTATTCTCTGAATCCCTGAGAATGATGTGTTTGATTTTTTTCTCTACAAAAGTCAGAAAACATTCAGGCTTAGATTTCATCCACAACTCAACATAATGGTCTTCAGTATAAGAAGTGGGATTAAGTTAGTTAGTTTTGAGATCTGTTGTAGGTTCAGCCTTTCTTTAGCCCTTTTTCTTACTTCTCTTTACCTGACTTGTTCTCTTCCTGTTTACTGTACCCTTGAAGGAAAGAATAGCTCTCTGTGTTTATTGTCCCTATCAGTTTAATGTCAGGTCAAATCTGTAATTTAAAATGTTCCTTTTTTGTACTGGCCAAACCAAAAAAAAAAAAAAAAAAAAATCAATCCAAAACACCACATCTTATGATGATATCCTTCACTTTCACTGAACCATCTGGAGTTCTGGAGGTGAAGCTGCAAACTGTCAACATCTGATGAAAAGCAAATAGAGTTCACTAAAAGGGAATTTTAAGCTGGAAAATCATCCTGTAGAAAATTTAGAGCAGTTCAATGCTGAAGGAAGGAAATCATTATCTATCAAAGAATCTCCTGCTCCAAAGCCGTAGCATTAGGACATACCTTGTACTGTGCCCTTGAAGATTGTTCAAGTGCTAGATTTCAGTGGAAAACAAAATTTGAGTTTGCTTTTTCTGTTTGTTTGTTTGCTATTTGCAAGGCTTTTGTTCCAAACAAGAGAAACAGCTCTAATCTTCCGTATCAAAACTCCCTTAATTGAAGGAAAGAAGGAGGACTAGTTTCTGCATTGATCACTCCCTTCACTAATAAAACTGATATACATTTGATTTTATGTTATGCATAAAGCAAGTCAATTCTGGGTTCCTGAGCTGTTCATAACAATGATTACATTGATGACTTTGGATATATGTACCTTTACACAAAGATTTCCTTGAATCAAGGCGCTAAATAATGCTGATAAAGTAACACTGCTGTATTGCATAGAGATTGAAATGCCTTGTGATTTGGGCTTCCATGTGAGATTATAAACTGAAAAAAAATGAAGTTCACTAGTAATATTTATTCTTTCTCACTAAAAGGTTCCTAACTGAGACTTCAAGGACACGCTGAGAAATAAACTTCTATTATATATCTTATAGAACCATAGTATTGAATGTTCATTACAACTAATGACCAGTATTTGAGTCTAGATTATTGCTTGTCATGTTATATATTTGGCAATGAGCATCTCTTATTTAAAATATTTAGTTTTTCTTTTGGCTGAATTTTCCTACAAAACTAGAACATTTGCCTTAAAAATGATGATCTCCCTGACAAAATAAATTACATCTTGGAATTATGTCAAGACTTTTAACTGAAGAAAGAGATTCAAAACAATCTTTGTGCAAAATGAAGCTCACTTTCTCCTTTTAATTCATCGTTCTGCCTGCTAATTCTCTGGGTGTTTCTGTCTGTAAGTCAAACATATGCTCTTTCTCTTGCTCTCTGGAAGGGTTCCAAAGGTTGAGGGGAAGTCTTCCAGGAAACCTTTCCAAAACATATTTAGGGCTTGTTCTTCCTGTGCAGATAAAACCCTCAGATGTGTTTTAATACAGTCTAACTGAAGCTGGAAAATACAATATTTGGTTTGCAGCATTTTTTTAATTAAAAGATAGAGACTTATAGCTATTTTTCCTGCTAGAATTTGCATCAAGAGGTTTGGTTCTTTGTTATTTCGTTGTTTCTTTCAGTGAGTTCCAGATGTGCTAATCATTTGAGATTTATCGTAGTATAAATGTTTATTTGATCAAATAATTTTGTTGCATTCTGAGACTTCCTTATCAGATTAGCAGATGGAAATGAATGTAGTCTCTACCTTTCATGAAGGCATTCTATACGGCTGTGTTTTGAAAACTTCTGTCTCAGAGTTACAAAAATAATTCAGAAGAAATGATCCATACATAAAAGAAAGATGCAGCTTTGTTGGTTGTTTTTTTTCTTTCCTAAATATAGTTTCAGATTTTCCGGGTGTCCTGGAGTCTAATTGTATGTTTTATTAATCTAATTTTGTCTTAGGTTATTATATGATGCCCATGTAAACGGAATCCATTCTTAGAATCCTGTCTGTTCACAGATTTGGGATTTTGTACAAGAGGCTGATTTTGCAACTTATGAAGTGATGGCTCTAATATAACTTTAAATTTCTTTCCTCTCTGTACTTCTTTCCCCAGGGAGCATTTATCAAAATTTTGACCTTTTATTATTTACACCCTTCAATGATATGTTTTTCATTGATCCCCTGGAAAACTCAGTCCTTCAAGTTTAACAAGCGTTTCTTTTGGAGCAGCAAGGAGTAAAAATGAACAAAAGCATCCAAGCAACACTATGCCAGCGGTACATGCTGGTATTATACAATATTCTCAGCAGTATTTGAAGTATGTTATTAAGAGCAACTGCTGAGTTACTGTCTAATTTAGTGTAATTTTGCTAGGTGCATGGATTTACATATGCTTTCATTATTGTTTTACATTTCTTTTTTTTTATAAGCTTCCTTGCATTATGGTTTAACAAGGAGAGAAACAGAGGTAGGCAATTATCAGTGTTAAGACCTGACTAATAAAGCTTACTGACTTCTTACATCAAGTCTTTAGGGCTATTTTGTCACATTTTAGGAAATATTCAGATCTTTTATAATGTGTTATATTAATGAAATAAACGTAGAAATTAATATAATCAAGACAGATAGTAGATGCTAGTCCATAGGGATCTACGGATGCCTTAAGGGATGCTGATGGCATCACGTGTTTGTTCAAAATAGGATTTAAAAATATCTGTGTTATCATAGCCAAAAATGGATGCAAAGGAAGAATGGTGAGTAATTCAAGGTATGTGTGTCTGCTTCTTTTCTTCTCCCCACAGTCTTATTACTTGCTGACTTTCACAGAAGATAAATCTTAGTTTTTCTGCTCTTTATTTACAATCCTGAAAAAAAAAAAGCAATGCTTAGATCAGTGAAATTGCAGTCAGTATTCCCAAGGAAGGTGACTATTAACTTTTTCCATCTTTCGTAGGGATTATTTCATCTTCTTATGCTATGAGTCTAAATAAATTACTGTATTAAAATGTATTTTTACTCAGGTATGTAGCCCATGGCGTACCAAGGTTTGTTTCATATTTATAGTTGGGAATTGAACTGGATTCAGAAAGTCCAGGGGAGCACAGGAAGTAGGAAACTCATCAGTTCAGTTCTGTTGCCTTTGTATGATACACTCCATCCAAAAGTGTTATGATACCGAAGTGCATATGTACCAATATGAAACAAGCAGGTCAATCAGTATTTAATTCATGTTTTAATCAATAAAGACAGGAAATTGTATTTAAAGATTCAGAAAGTGAGATTTAACGAGTAAACAGACATTTCAATCAATGCCAAAGTAAGCATCCTTGTATATACAAAGACTGAAAATTCATGTATATATAAAAAAGAGAACAAAAATATTTTAGAAGTAGTTTATAAATAGGTATAATCCAAGAGGAAAAATATCTGTTTTTCTGTGTATGATATGCTACATACTCAGTTGCGTGTTTAAATGAGGAACAAGAATTTTGCCTCTTGTTCTATTTTTATGTGTATATATAAGCAAAAGTAAATTCTTAATTTTTAATGGTTTATCCTGAACTGAACTCTTGGTTTGAAGAATTCAATATGTAAATAATAATACATTTACCTCTATGAAATGAATTATGCTAAGTCAGGTCCACCAAAATATGCATGGAGTATATAGATTGGATAATTGCACAGAACTACAAGAAGGAAAAAACTGGCCCTTGTTACTGTACAATCAGAAATCTTCAGAGCAGTGTGTATATTCTATTGAATAAATTATACTAGTGTATATGGAATAAAAATAAGTTGATAATATTTTCCCCAGATTGGATTTTCTTCTCCATCTCTGCAATTAGGGTGTGAAAGTTGGAATACTGTCACTGATTTAGATATATCATTAACCTTTTTTCCAAAAGTTTTTCCAACATTTTTTATATTTGAAAAATCAAAAGTTAATTGGAGTAAAACAATTTGATTTATCTCTTTGATGTATAAGGCATTTGGCTGTATTCTTGAAAGTGAATCCCTTGGGATGCTGTAATCTTCATAACTTCTCCATTCAGAGTATCATCTTCAATTATTGTTATCAGTCCTTCAGCAATTATTGATGGGCTAAAAAAAAAAAAAGAGGCTAGTATTCAATAATAATGTTGTAATAGACTGTGAAAAGGGCAATTATAAAAACACAAGGTAAGTCTACATACCCTGAACCTTAACCTGATATTTGAACGTATTTGTTTTCAGAAAGGCAAAGGTGGTATTATTGTTTTAGGAGAGAAATTCAATCTTCTTAATCAGGAGATGGAACATAAAGCTGCAACTTTGCAAATCATTATTTTTTGGTGCAGGTACTGTTAAATTCCTGTAGTTATCCACGTACTTCTGGGCTTTCTATTGATTTAGTCTTTTTCGCTGCTGGGACAATGGACAGAAATAGCCCTTACATGATCCTCTGTACCACTTTGCTGCTGTTTTATTTAGTTTTATTTGTAGCAAGGCTGATACAAATTACTGCAAGGAGAATTTTGTCACATCAATTGGATATGTTCAAAAGATGAAATATATTTTAAATATGAAAAATGTTGGGCAAAACAGCACAGGTTTCTTTTGTGTAGAAGGAGCTGAGTAGCAAAGTGTTAAGAAACTGAGAAAGTATTAAGAAAAAATGTCACTTTAGGCTTTTCTTATTCTCATTCTTAGAAACGCTTTTGGTCTTTCTTTGCAATTCCCTAATGGGCTAGGTAACTCTAATCTGCTCCACCATAGTCACTACTGTACAGTTATGAATTTAGGCCAGTACTTGGTCTGATTTCTATTTGTCTCATGTCCAAATTTTGTGGAAACCAAATACAAATTATAATCTCTGTATCTCATAAAGATTTTCATTTAGCAAATTTATGGAACGGCCCCCTAAGAACTATTCAAAACTAATACACCATCTTTAAATCAGGAATTTGATTTGCACTTTGCTGAACTGGGAATGCATAAAGAGGAAGTATCACCAGGTAGACGATGCTCCTGAAATAGGCCTAAGTATCTGCCATTACTCCTTTATTTATAGGATACCACAATTGATAGATTTTGGTCTGAGGCACCATTTTGCTTTCATTATTTTAATATTGCCTGCTGAGAATTAATTGAAAATACAAACCTGTAAATAAAGAACAAGAACAAAGGTCAAAAAGCAGTGTATCTGATTTAACTTACTCCATCACACCGTAGAACTGCATCATATTTTTGATCTCATCCTTATATGAATAATATTGTCCCATATTCTCTTCTTTGTCTATTGATTGAAGAATTGGTGTGTTGACAAATCCTGGACAAATTGTGTTGAGTCTCACACCATAGTTTTCCATGTTAGCAGCTAACTAGAAAAGAGGGAGAGTTAGGAATTCCATCGTCAACATTTTTTTAAAAGAGTATTGTGTAGCTAAGTAGCTTAACATTTAACAGAAACCCTGCCTGACATTATGTAAATCACATCTCCTTTTCATGATTAGGTAGCCTGCATTTTTGGTCTGGAAAAGAAAAGAAAATGAAACCCTATATAGTTTGTATCATGCTTCCATGATGCTAGGCTGTACTGCATTCCCTGGTAAGTACAGTGATTCGGTGCTGATTTTTATCTTTCTCTTCAGCTTTCTCATGTTCAGCAGAGAGACAGCACTTGCTCTAATTTTCTGTTAAACCCTTTATTTTTGAACGTACATGGTGATTTT